>CAAKHF010025339.1:0-12425 GCA_901007745.1 Hippocampus kuda | reverse complement strand
ACAGGAAGGATGTCTACTCTCGACGCAGATGGCGCCAGGTCCAGTATCTTGCGGACTTGTTCTGGCGTCGCTGGACTAAAGAGTACTTACCGGACTTACAAAAGAGACAAAAATGGTCTCGTCCACAGAGGAATATCAATGAAGACGACATCGTCCTCATTGTGAACGACTCAGCCCCACGAAATTCTTGGATGATGGGACGTGTAGTCGAGACTATTAAGGACGTTAAAGGACAAGTACGCCAAGCCAGAGTGAAAACCAGCAGTGGCGTGTTCTTGCGTCCTGTAACCAAACTTTGTTGGTTGAAGGGGACATGTGAAATTTTGTTAGTCACTTTCATGAGGCAGCGGTAAAGGCTGGTGAGTCATGTGCTGGTAACCTCTGACTCCAACCTTTTTTGTTTTTGGACTTTAAGAAAAGAGTTCCGGACATGACGGGAAGAGTCACTTGTACAATGGACATTCTTGAAAAATTCATTGTTGTTATTTGTTTTTGCAGCTCATGGCTCTGATTTACTAATTTGGTAATTGTTTATGTTCACAAAGACAATTAGGGGCCGGAATGTTAGAGCCATAAGGAACATTTGGTTAAATTATATATGTAGCTTTTTGAACAATTAGAATTTAATAGATGCAAGCAGTTTGGTTTGTATTTGATATTTTATTTAGAACAAATTTATTAAGAATATCGAAGTATCTGGGCTCCATTGGTTGTCCTGTATTTAGTCTGTTAAGAGGCTAGATTTATGTAAGCTTGATAAGGAAGACAGTAGGGCATGGAGCAACACCTTTCTCAAATTTCAAAAAGTTTCTGGACGTTTTGGCAAAGGAGGTTATTGTGTGCTTTATACATTAATTGGGCGATTTTGAAGTCAACCAGGTCATAAAATTTCATTGTGTTTAATTTGATAAATAATGGATTTGTGGGTTCCGTATATTTGGATCTAGTGATTATTCTGATTGCTTTTTTTTGTAGTTTTAAAACAGGGAGTGTGTTTGTTTTACAGGCATTTCCCCATATTTCCATACAGTAGGTTATCTACAGTATGGAAGTAATAGTGAGTAGTATAATGTGTACAAAGATCTCTTATTCAGCACATCGTTAGTTTTGTGGAGGATCCCTATAGTTTTGGATATTTTTCTTTGAGTGTTGTCTATGTGTGGCTTCCAGGATAGTTGAGTATCTATTACTAATCCAAGAAACTTATTTTCATAAACTCGTTCTATTTCAAATGAGTTTACCTTTATTTAAACTTGGTGTTTGATTGGTCTCGTGCCAAAATCAACCCACTTAGATTTTTTTCAAATTTAGAGATAATTTATTCCTGTCGAACCAGTTTTTTCATTTGTTTAATTCGTTTTCCACAGTTTAATACATTTAGCTAAGGCTTCAGCAAATTTGTTCTTCGTCGTGTTATCCATGTTCTTCGCTTTGAAATTATCCATCGCTGTCTGTCTTTGACGAGGGGGCCGGAGTACTCACATCAGCTGTGTGCTTGGCCATTAAGTGGTATTTCAGACTCGACGTGCGATGATGATAACTCAGTTTCTTCTTCTCCTTCTCCTTTCGGCTTGTCCCTTTTCAGGGGTTGCCACAGCGAGTCATTAATTTCCATCTTTCCCTGTTCTCTGCATCCTCTACTCTGACCTCAACTACCTGCATGTCTTCCCTCACGGCATCCATGAATCTCCTCTTTGGCCTTCCTCTCTGTCCCCTACCTGGTCGCTCCATCTCTAACATTCTCCTATCAATGTATCCACTTTCCCTCCTCTGTACATGTCCAAACCATCTCAGTATGGCCTCTCTAACTTTTTCTCCAAACTTTCCTGTCTGAGTTGTCCCTCTGATGACCTCATTTCTGATCCTGTCCATCCTTGTCACTCCTAAGGAGAAGCTCAGCATCTTTAACTCAGCCACCTCTAACTCTGCCTCCTGTCTTTTGCCAATTGCGAGTGTCTCTAGACTGTACATCATGGCTGGTCTCACAACTGTTCTGTAATTTTTTCCCTTCACCTTAGCTGACACCCTTCGATCACAAATCACTCCTGACACTTTTCTCCAGCTGTTCCATCCTGCCTGCACTCCATTCTTCACTTCTCTTCCACAGTCTCCGCTGCTCTGAACTGTTGATACTAGGTACTTAAATTCCTGTACCTTCTCCACCTCTGCAGTTTGCGACTGCAAAACATACAGGTAACTTTGGTCTTTTCAGTGGAACCATTTGGCAACTTTTTAAAAGTAAACTTTCAATTCATAAACTCTTTAAGTATCCATTTTCGGTGTCTCGCGCTGCCGTGGCTGGCAAAACCGACATGGGCGTGGACCTGTGTAGCGCGCTTGTTGTTTTGTTTCCGGTTTATTTATAGAGCAACGCAACATCCGCTGTGATGTGTTGCCGCATTAATCTCGCGATAAAAAATGTAATCACGTTAAAATTTATTTAAATTAATGCCGATAATAACGTGCTAAACTGACAGCTCTAATACACACACACACACACACACACACACACACACACACACACACACACACACACACAATTTACTCACCCCGAAAGCCCAAAATCCAAAGACAATGATGATGAAGTCAATAACATCAGTCAGGAACATGAGTGCGTAGACATCAGTGGCAACACGATAATCAGCTTGGAGAGTATCAAAGAAGAAACCCTGAATGGGCTTTAAAAGTCCCCGGATTCTGGCCAAAAGAGGCAGACGTGTTACACTTCCTTCTAAATGTATTGGAACAGTGAGGTCAATTTCTTTATATTTGCAAATATTTTCATTTGACATCAAATGTTTATTATGACATAATATTTGTATTCATTATTTCTAGGTATTTATATTTGAATATGATACCAAGCAAAGGAGCATTATTTGTAATACAATGTCACATAATGAAAGTGAATTAAAAGTACAGCATAGTTCCTTGCCCTCTTTTAGTTGTATGTTTTGGGGTGGGGGCTTGTGCTGGCCACTCAAAGGCATTCCACATAGATAGTTATAGAAGAGTCGAGTCACGAAATCTGTTGATTGTGTTAACTAACCCGCAGATAAATGCTTGTTTTAGCTTGCGTATGACAGCCTGTATGCTATTGCTGGCTCGCTCTTTCCTTCTGACTTTCCTCTTCCTGGTCGTAAGGTCTTTGCTGGGTTCCGTGTTCTCAGTGGTGGGCTTCACTGGAATGGTAATAACAGCCACATATGGATGAAACAAAAAAAATAAATAAATAGAAACAAATAGCAGACAAATTACATTCTAGAATTCTGTCAGACCAAGATGACGTTTATGTAGCAACAAAATTGACTTTGCTCTGTCCAAGCAGCTTAAGATGAACTAAACTCGGTGGTGGCCTCGGCCATCCATTATGGCATTGTCTGCTGGTCAGGCAGCATCTCGGCCTGGGACAGGAAGAGATTGGAGCAACTCGTCAGGAAGGCCAGTTCTGTCCTGGGCTGCTCCCTCGACACTCTGGAGGAGGTGGGCAACAGGAGGATGCTAACTAAGCTAAAAGCTATGATGGACAGTCCCTCCCACCCCCTCCAGCCCACCCTCCAGCACTAGGTAGCTCCTTCAGCCAGAGACTGTTACACCTGCGCTGCAAGACGGAGAGATACCACCACTCGTTCCTACCGACAGCTGTTAGGCTGCTGAATAAAAAAATTAATAAATAAAATATCAAAATAAAATTAATTAAAGGATGTGAACAACAATTGTAAATAGCACTGCGACCTTATCCATATTTGTATTTATATTGCACTTAATTGAACAGTGTTTTTTTTTTCTTCTTTCTTCTTTCGACCCACAATCTTGCTGCTGTAGGCTGTAAATTTCCCCAGTGTGGGACAAATAAAGGATATCTTATGTCAATAAAGGATATCTTAAAGTCCATGAACTGAGTCAAAATTATTACAATCCTGATGTGTCACAAAAGTGAATTCCTAACAATTGGAAAAAATGTCATACATGGGAGTTATTGCTGAGAGTAATAATATTATACATTTAACATGTTTATCTGGAAAGAAAACTACATGTATACGCTGTCTGTTAAGTACAATTCCATACTGCACAAACCTTGAGAGGTCTGTTTTTTAAGTTCTTTGGGTTTCTTGCGTAAGTGGAGGCCACTGCTTTTCTGTGTGATTTCCTCAAAGACCTCTTCTCTGCTTCCACTAACATCATCCTTTTTCAGCCTTTTGGAATGAATCAGCCCTGAAACACTTTCTTGTCTGTCCAGGGATGCTGCTGAGTCAGCTGGAAAGAGCTGGACAGAAAACTAGTTAAACGTCTTCGTAAAAAATCCAGTCAAGTGGTCCATGTCCGTAATAGTTTTTAGTTGCTCTTATTCCCACATACCTTTTCGTGTTTTTCCAGGTCAGTGATATTTAGATTTTCTGTGGTAGACACAGAGTTCAATCGGTCGTCCTTGTTTTTGCCTTTTTGATCCTTGTCATCACCTGTTGAGTTACTTTGTTCCACCAAGGGGTCTTTGTGGTCCCACAAGCCATAACGCTATTTTCACACAAAATACATAAAGATCCTGTGAGAGCAACGCTTGACATATAGGGCAACCCCCAAAGTCAAAAGCTTCCTAAATTCTATAATTTGGAGGGCATGGGGGAAATGTATCAAAAAGTGTACAAAATACAAAACACAAATCCTTGTTTCTTGATCTTTCATCATGAAAAATGTTTCATGAGACAAGAAGCCAATTGACAGCTTTTGCTTTCAAAAGTTCCAAAGGGGATTGACTAACATTGTGACATGTCGCTCAAGTTTACTTGCAGTAACTTAACCCTTTCAGGGACAGTGGTTACTACAGTGGACAGCTTATCATCTTATCAGGTTCCAGAGGGCATGAAAGGGTTAAAATCAGTTTATGCAACAAAGTAGTTCATGTGTACAGTATAGTAAAGAGATATGGTCTGATTCTCCAAGGAGAACCCAGGATTCTTTACGAGCAAAAGCTTTTTTTTCAGTCATATGTTACATCATAGTAACATGATGTTCCGATTGCTCTCGAAGTATGAAACAAGCCACTCTCAGATCTCCATTATTTTGACCGCATATGTGCACCATTTAAATGTGTCTGTGGTATAAACTGTACAGTGTGCATTGAAGTTTAAAAAAGGTTTCTCTTTTTCAGACGCTTGTCTTGCTTTGCCTTGAGTTGAGCTGGGTTTAAAATCAAAAGATGACAATTAGATAAGCAATCAACATTTAAGCTTTAATTTCCAGGCAATTTACAACTGGATCTGAAACTCAAATTAGAACAATGAACAATTGATTTTCCAGTTTATCTTCAATGTCGTGTCGCTGTGAGGTTCATAAGTTTTAGTATTACAAGAGTTGGACAGATTGAATTCTAAATGCATCGTAAAAAAGATACATTGACTTTATGAGGAAAAATTTAGAATTCCAATAAATGACTCACCATGAGCAAGGATCTATGGAAGAACAGAGCCAGGAGTTGAAGGAGGTCATATCTTATATAGGTGTCAGTCTTCTCCACACCCAGGATGCGAGGTGGAAAAAAAGGCTTGTCTTCATTTAAAGTTATCTCATAAACACTGTTCCAGGGAAAAAATCCGAATTGAAAAAGGTATTTTACCACGACCATCACCTGGAGACAGGCATAGACATCCAGACATATTTCTTTGTTAATCTACTTCCTTTAGAGGCCACCACACTATGTCAGCATGAATTGATGCATTTGTTTCAACTGCAACATGACTTATAATGTGTAATCACTTTTGTTTGACATTGTTCCCCCATCATGTTCAATTACAATTTTTCTCAGTCACTTTGGTCAATTTCTCAGATCAGAATTGAAATTCTCAAAACATCTTAAATCTTCACACCATTGTGTCATTTGTGCACATCAAAAAAGCAGTTTCTCATTTATTGGTTTATAATTTGCAAAGATGTTTGATTCCACATTTGTATGTTGAACTAACTTTTGCTGTTAATTTGCAAAAGGGAAAATAGCAGTTTTAAAGAATAACTCCATTAACCTGCCACACATATTTTTGGAATGTGGGAGGAAACTGGAGAATCTGGATAAAGCCCACGCAGACACGGGGAGAACATGCAAACGCCACACAGGAAGGCTGGAGCCATAATCGAACCCTGAACCTGTGCACTGTGAGGCCGACGTGCTCACCAGTCAACCACTGGGTCGCCCTTGATTGAATGTGTCTGAGGTAATAAGGCTTGTTGTGGTCAGTTCAAATGAAAACAGCTTCCCCCATAAATGTGATTAGCCACAACAAATTGGTGATTTAGCAAGGGTGGGAAATACATTTTCAGACAGGGCCAGGTAGCTTTAAATTGTAATTGGTCCTTAATAAATAAAAAAACATCACAATTTAAAAACTGCATTTTATGTTATGCATAGACCGATTTTTTTTAGACATTACATACCTCTGTGTAGACAATGGCAGTCATCCAAAAATTTTTCGTCGGTCTTGGAACAGTCAACATAGCCCATAGAAAGACCATAATCGGCAGTGCGAGTGATATCACAGAGGCACTGACCACATTATTCAAAATAATAATGAAATAACAAACTAGGTCTGAGTTGGCTGCCAGCAGATTGTGCGTGGCAAACAAGAGCTTCAGCATGCGGTTTTGGTTGTTGTAGAACGTGATGCTCTCTTCCAGCTCTTCAATAAAGAAGTGCCTAGGGGGACAAAACACAATGTCACAAACAGGTGGTAGACATCGTCATCCTTCAGTCAACGAAAAAACTGAAACATTTAGTTCCCAGCAAAGCTTTCACTGAGAGAAAAAAAATCACAAGAGTACAAGATTGACTTGAAAATTATGGTGGCGAGGGGTGAGAGAGTTGAGGGGGTGTTGCTCTAAAAGCATAAAGAACTGATTTTATCTTTACCCCCCAATATCAACATAGGCTGGAGGCCATTCAGAATAATCGGAACAATTCTGCTCACGAAGACTAATGGTTCCTGGTGAAGAAAACAGACTCGTATAAAATGCAATGTTGACCTTTGCATCTGTCTCATCCAGACATCATGAATTCCAAATAAGCTCTTATTTTAACATAAAACAATATCCCTAAAATATTACATGTGTTTGGTGGAACACTTGATCTTCGATACTTTGATAGAAATCTGAATTCTTCCGTCCTTTATTCCTTCCTATAATGCTTTACCTCGACAAGCATGGGCGCAAGGGTTTACATATTTGTGCCACATTAGAGAGGGATTTCACTGTAATTAATATGCTATGACTTGATGATGCGCTCCATTTCACTGAATGTAATTAAAGTAGTATCACAGAACACAAATGCCAAAAATACACCAGTGCTTAATGCAGAAAGTTGTTTATAATTCAGTCACTACTGTCGTATCACTTTGTCATACACCATGTGTTATAATGCGAGCTATCAAACTGAAATGTGGTGTGGTTGTAATTGCCCTTTTGGTCTTTTATTGAGTTTGGACAGAGTGAGGCTATCTCCTAACATTGAGATTATCTGTTTTTGTGTGTAAAATGTTTGCAAGATGTATTTAATATTTATTTGTTTTTTTTTTAAGTCTGTGGGCCGTGTGGATTTATCATGTTGTTCGATGACCCGCGATGGACTCAAGCTTCCCTAAGATAGGCAAAACTCTCAGATGAACACTGCCCGACTGAGCTTTTTTTCCCCACAATGCCCAAGATGAAAGCCCCTTGCTATACACAATATGAAGATTACATCAAGTAGGTCAAACAATAACATAACTGGCATAAACAATGACATTGCTCTTAGCTCTGGACTCATACATAACCCGGCCCCGAATTGTTTTCTATGCCGCGCAACAATTACAACAACAACATCACAACATGTACAGCCAACAGTTTGGTCCATCCTAGCAGGTCACTCTACAGCCTCCAGGAGGAGACAGACCTTGGTAATGGACTGCCCCAGTTCACTGGACTTGGTTTTTATGCAAACCTGATGAACAAATCCTGCCAGTCTGCCATAGTAATCGATGACTTTGCCCATAACCCAAGATTTGTTTTGGTGGAGTATCACCCACAATCACACAGATGTCACCACTTCTGGCATTGTTGGAGTTAAGGCAGATATTCTCTCGCCCATTGCTTCCATAATAGGTCTGCCATGTATTGGACCTGCCTCCATCTCCTTCGAGATAAGAGGTCATCACTCTAGAAAAGCCGCACAGTAGAAATAGCTTCATCTTTAGCAGTAGTAGGTGATTTGGGGTGAGTGCTTCAGAACTGTCTTTCCTTGTTACTATGATTTTCTTCTTCGTTTGCAGGCTTGTCTTTGCCTTTTACATGTAGCACATTCAGATGTGTCAGTGAACAGGCCTCACGTCTCATTTTCATTGGAGGAAATGCTGTGCTCTGGATCAAGAACATCAAGATTTTCTCAGTTGTGTGTTCTCTTGGTGCAGCAACCTCTGTTTGCAATTGCAGAGAAAAAAAAAATCATGGAGTTCCTGTCCAGGTTTGCACCCACTATGTGTAGGTGTTTGATAAACGGTCGACTTGTAGCAACGCCACTCGAGTGAAGCGCGACTCAGCAGTCGATAGTCCTCTGCTCTGCGCTGTGCGTGCATCAGCGCGGACGTGTACGTACGCACGTCTTTTGGCTTCAACTAATCAGTGCTGACGCAACGGACGTTACACATCAAAGAGCTTTGATCTACGACAACAGCTAAGCTAGTGAGTTGAATAGACACGACGCTCGAGGTCGGATGGACACGCTCTCCATCAATCTGTCCTGTCCACGTCTTTTTTCGTCCCACCAGGGTTTAGCAGTGTGGTTATAAAGAGACCAAGAATCTCTTTAGACTTTCCGTGAAGTTTTTGTTATGTGGACCCAAACACTGAGCAAGACTTCAGACACTTCAGATGCGCCATCAGCCCCCATTCGCTTGCAATGACCCATTGGGATTTATGCCATTGACTGACAATTTTAACCAGTTAAATTTTCCCAGCTCAAACATGTGGGGACGTGTAGGCAGGAGAAACAAGGTAGACGTATTCTCATCTGCAGCCGCCACCAACATTGCTTCAGCTGCGTACATCCTGCAGCTGCCACCCATCCTTTGCTCCAGCAGAGCACATTTTGCAGCAGACACCAGCCATCTCGTTACCTCTGCATCTCGCGTCCTAGACGCATAATTTTCCCGCGGGACGCACAGTTCCAAATAATGTGCGTTTTTGGGACGCAAGGAAATTTCTCAGTCAAAAAAAAAACAACAAAAAACTACGGTATATCTTTTTTCCAGCAACTATCGCAGTTTGACAGTCGCCGCCATTGCTGTTTTAATCTCGCGTTAAGTAATCTCGTGTGATGAGATTTCCGTTCTCGCGAGACGAGATTGGCGAGATCGGCAGACAATTGCTAAGTTGTGTAACGTTAAAACAAGTGTTGCGAACAAGTGTTGCGAAGGTTTATTGCAGAGATATCACAGAGGAAGCAGCTAAAGTTGGATAGTTTTTTTGCGATTATAAGTTGACTTTGAGAAAGCCTTGCATCACTGGAAGCAGAGGAAAGAGAGGAGAATTTATGAACTCAAAGACTGAACCATGGGATGAAATAAGAACCTATTTCTCAGCAAATCTTGTATGCCTGAAATTTTTGCAGCACTTGTTTATAAGAAATAAACCTATTATCATTTGTTGTTGTTTGTGTTATTATTATATGCAATTTAATAAGTAGACCAGTTCAGAATTCGAAATTTGGGACTCTCTAAATGCATAATGGGACTCATACTTTTCTGATCAGCGAGTCCCTGGGACTCGCAGGGATAAAACTGTAAAATTATCACTGGACACCTGACATTCGTTTCAGCAGCAAACATCCTGCTGCAGCAACCCGACTTCGCTCCGGCAGTGCACACCCTACAGCTGCTACCTGCGGCTTCCTTCTTATCCTGCAGGTTGAAAGGCTGGCCGCGGAACATGTGTCTACTTTTGAACCTGCTCAAGCGCGCACACCTTGCAGCCACTTCTGTTTCACATGTGGGCCCCACATGATGATCCTCCTAAATGGCTATTCTCACGGGTCCAGCTGTGCAGTTGGTATCCAGGAGGCCCACCAGTCTCGTCACAATGGACTAGGTTCATGCCCTCTTCCTAGCCCCCTACTGCCAACCCTGATTTGAGCTGTTTTTGTTTGGGACGTGTGTGTGCGTGTGTGTGTGTGTGTACCTGTCTCCAAGCACTTCACTAGCTGTTCTGGAGTGTCTGTGTTGCATAAATTGGGAATCAGGTATCAAGTCGCTGTCAAGCGGGACTTCAGGACTCAAGAGGTTTCCTGTGCTGTTAAATTGTGGTCTAGGAGGAGACAAGTCTTCCATAATCCGGGTCTCCTCCAAGAGGCTAATGGAATCAAGCACACAGAGAGTACATTCAAATTAACAAAATAAACAAATAAACAATAAAGCATGCAAATGGTTGGCAACCAGTTCAGGGTGTCCCCCTCCTATTGCCCGAAGGCAGCTGGGATAGGCTCCAGCATACCCTCGTGAAGGTAAAGCGGTTGAGATAATGGATGGATGGATGGATGTTTCGATGATTCATTTGTTACATAATAAACCTCAAGGAGTTGAATGACTTGATTTAACTCAGGAAATATGATAATTTTCTCAAATGCTCACCTTTTGTCATTATCAGTGATATTAAAAACCCAATATGTTAGCCATCTTAAGATGATTTGAAAAGCAGGATAAAGTGGTCTATATTTCATGACTCACCAGCTGTACATTGATTTTTTTGTTATCATTCCAACTGAAATGAAACCGACTTGAGAGGTCTGGTCCACTCCATTCATCGGAGAGCCATTTTACAGCGGTTTGACGCTCAGATGTATGTAAAAATGATGTGATTTATCAAGATAGAAGTCATTCATCTTATTTAGCACAGTCGTTGCGATTGTTTTAAGACTTTCATCAAAGCAACGGCTTTATAAAAACAAGTTCTCCAGTCATGGACAGGCTTTGGTGGAATGCTGCCATTTTCAAACTGGGGTGTCCAAACTCAGTCCTCAAGGGCCGATGTCCTTCCTGTTTTTCATCTCTCTCTGTTGCAACACACCTGATTCAAATGATCAGGTGAGCTTGCTTCTTCAGAGCCTACCGATGAGCTGATCCTTTGAATCAGGTGTGTTTCAGCAGAAAGAGATGGAAAACAGCAGGACATCGACCCTTTAGGGCTGAACTTGGACACGCCTGTCGTAAACGATGACATCACGATGCATTTATGTCAAGACAGTGCATGCACACACCGGATGCAGCCATGCAAGCTGTCTTGGGCGTAGAAAAAAAAGTAGTGTGTTTCCGGTAACATGAAATTTTAGCATAGGGTCGGTAGGTCGGACAAAGTTTTTTTTTCCCCCCCCCCCATCAAAAATTTAAACAAAATAACCATAAAACATAAAACAAGAAGACATAGAAGCCGCCGCTCCGCGGCCGGCGCCGCCGCCGCCGCCGCCACCTATTTAGTTTTCTCCCCGCTCCGGACTCGGGGGCCGGGGGGCCGGGGCGCGCCGCCGCCTCCGCCGACGTCCTCCTCCGCCCTCGGTGTTTACTCGGCCCGTGGTGTTCATCAAATAGTTCGCTGAATTTTTTGGATACATCAATGGATGCTATTTTCTTAACATTACGTTGTGAGCATGCGACTAACACAGAAAACGCGGTTTAAACTGTCGTTGGAGATCGCGGCCGCCGCCATGTTTCAATGTTGTTGACAGACGACAGGGCAAACTACGCATGCTCAACGTGAATATCGCGAGAGTTTGCACCGATGTAAACCCTCGACATAAAAATGTAGAGGGTTTGAAAAAAATGCCAACCGTAAAGTTTTTTTTCGACGTAGAAATTCTCAGTCGGTCGGGTTACCGGAAACACACTACTTTTTTTTCTACGCCTTACATAGCCTCAGAGTGTTTAGCGGCTCATGACACAATAATCTGCTTTGGAATGGGTACAAAGACAGGCTCATACACAACTTTGATTGGTTATTTTCAGCTTTGATTATTATTGCTATTTCTTCTACCTGCCCGGCGCCTCAGGTCTGTGGACCAGACATTATTAGAAGTGCCAAGAACTAAACTGAGGCTCAGAGGCGATCGATGTTGCTGGTCCCTCTCTCTGGAATGACCTCCCACTGAACATTCGGCAAGCCTCCTCGCTGCCCATCTTCAAAACCCTCCTCAAAACTCACTTGTATTCTTTGGCATTCGACTCAGCATGACTTATGACTTAGATTTGTTCTCGGTTTTACTGTTTGGTGCTATCTACCATCTTTATTACCGATTTGTTTTACTGTTTATCATACATATGTTCAATTGATCCATGTATAGCACTTTGTATGCAGCGATGGCTGTTTGAAAGTGCTCTAAAAATACAGTTGACTTGACTTCTTGTGGGGAGGGGGCAGTTCCT
>CAAKHF010025337.1:0-18263 GCA_901007745.1 Hippocampus kuda | reverse complement strand
CGGTACATGCCACTTCCTGCTAACATCTATGGACAAAAGACATCCCTTGAAAGGTTATACACTGTAAAAAAAAAAGAAGTATTTATATATATATATATATATATATATATATATATATATATATATATATATATATATATATATATATATATATATATATATATATCGCAATACTTCAATTTACTATAAAATTTAAAATTTTCTTCCTCCATGGGCAAGGACTTCATACATCAAAGTATACATACTGTATACAGCCCTTTGTTGTATACACGGTATACATCAAAGGGCTGTTCCCGTTTTTTATCCTGTGACTTACAGGGCCACAGTGAACAGAATTTTTTTGATTGTGTGTGATGAGACATAAACTATAGTCGATGAGCTGGTGGAGTTGGATTGAAGAAGTCAGGGCCAATGTAAGTGGAAGGAGCTGTACTGACACCGAATAAATCTGTGTATTTTGGCATCTCATTTGTGTGTGTGTGTATGTGCATCTTTTTTAATCAAAACCGCTTTTCCGATTCAAATGTTTTTTTGTCGCACCCCAGTCGAAGTAGTTGTAGTAGAAGAAGAAGATTTTTCTTCTTTGCTTGCATCCACATGACCGAATTATACTGTAATTCTTCCCAGTGGCCATGGTAGGCACAACACATTGAAATGAAGTGCAGCATAAAATCATGATGCACAAACTGTTCAATTTTTCCCAGTCTGTTAAGTAATGTTATTATTCTGTGTTTTTATAATATCAGAGAGTCGTGGGTTTTTTTTCTTATTTAAAAAGTCTTGGTGGGGGGTGGGGGGTGGTGGTGATGAGCAGGAACAGATTAAGGGTATTTTCACCATTAACTTCAACGTGGAAAGGTTATTTGAGATCGGAGTATTTTGAGTGACGAGCCTCAATGGACTTTGAAATACTGTCTAAGTTTATAGTGTTGACAACTTATGTTAGTTCGCTTAGTTTTACAGTATCTCAGATTAATGGGAGGTATTCTCCCAAGTGAGATCTTTTCATCGAGGTCAAATGTCTTGGGATAGGAGACGTCATCTTAAAAAGCAGATTTTCCACCGTCTCTATCCTAACTTTCTTTTGATGACATTTAGCTCATACCCTCACGGTGGTCTTTTTCCACTTCAAAAGCCTCTCCTTTACATTTCCACATGGCTTGTTCTAACTGCAAAATTTATGAGTCAGCTCTCAATGGCTCTGTCCTGCTGACGCCCCCCGCCCAACCCCCAGCCCAGATCAGCCAGCCATGATAGCTAAAAGCTATTATGCTCGGAGACCTCAAGGGAGAAAAGACTCCAAACTAAAACGTGCCAGTTTTTTATTTACAGCAGAACTGACACACATTTTGTACATAGTGTGAATACATGCTAAATTTTAAATGGGGCAAACTGGACTTTTTGTTGCATGCTTAGTCCTCCTTACATTTAATTCCAGATATCTAGTCATGGAAGAGTATGATTTGCAGTGACGACCCCTGGATAGGGTTAAGCCGGAAGGGATAAAAGATTGCTTATTCCCACTGTAGATGAAATGGCCTTTTTTGGAATTTTACAGCGGCCCGGTGGTCGACCGGTTAGCGCGTGGGCCTCACTGTGCAGAGGTGTAGC
Organism: Hippocampus kuda; assembly: GCA_901007745.1. Classification (NCBI taxonomy): domain Eukaryota; kingdom Metazoa; phylum Chordata; class Actinopteri; order Syngnathiformes; family Syngnathidae; genus Hippocampus; species Hippocampus kuda. The sequence goes on along the minus strand of CAAKHF010025337.1, from coordinate 16,652 downwards.
GTTCAATTCCGGCTCTGGCTTTCATGTGTGGAGTTTGCATATTCACCCCACACCTGTGTGGGTTTTCTCCGGGTACTCCGGTTTCCTCCCACATTACAAAAACACGCATGGCAGGCTGATTGAATACTCCAAATTGTCCCTGGGTGTGAGTGTGAGCGCGGATGGTAGTTTGTCTACATGTGCCCTGCGATTGGCTGGTAACCAGTTTCGGGTGTCCCCGCCAACTGCCCGGAGACAGCTGGTTTAGGCTATTGCACACCCGCAACCCTTATGAAGATAAGCGGATCAGAAAATGGATGGATGGAACTTTAAATTGAGTGAAGCTGAAACTGGACACGAATAAAGTGTCGCAGCAGTTCAGGAAACGATTTGTATTCTGGTTTAAGTCACAATTGATGAAATTATTGGATGGAAGTTTACAATATTCAGTAGCTGACTGACATAACACATTGATCTTTGAGATGACACTGTTTTCAGAAACGTACCCGTAAAGCGGCGGCGGATGATAGCAAGGACTTAGGAATCAGAAAAAAAAAGTGCTAGAGAGACACCGATCGGCTCCCCAGATATCGTCAATGTTCCCTTCCTGAGCAAGTCACGATCCCCCACCCACAACCCTCCTTGTTTAAAAGGTGCAGCACTGTTTGGTGCGCCTATTCACTCTTGTTATTTCTTCTTTCATGTCTGCATATGTGTCGTCCGGTTCTCTGCATGGCGTGCAACACCAATAATACAGTAGTGTGAATTACATTTTCAATTGAAACCAGATGGAAGGATGGATGGATTATAATCAGTTATACAAATAACATAAATAAGTACAAATATCTGGATTGGACCGAGTCCAACCTACTTTCCCATCAGCTTTTCTGTAGTGTCAGTCCGTATACCCATAAATAATGAACACATTTATTTTTAAAAATAATTCAAAAACAAAATAAGTCCCAATTATGACTCTACTTTTAATTGATTTTTCAACTGGGAGTTTCATGGAATAAAACTCGGTCTTATCTCTAGAATACATGACATCACAAACTACTGTTTGTCTAATACGTTTTCCTTCCATGGTTTTTCCTTGTTCCAGGATCTCGACCCAGGTTAGAGGATGCTGCTCCGCGAATTGTAGAGCATCCATCTGATTTGATTGTGTCCAAGGGGGAGCCAGCCACCCTCAACTGTAAAGCGGAGGGGCGTCCAACTCCCATGGTGGAGTGGTACAAAGATGGCGAGCGAGTCGAGACAGACCGCGAAGACCCTCGCTCTCACAGGATGCTCCTGCCCAGTGGTTCCCTCTTCTTCCTACGAATTGTTCATGGTCGGCGGAGCAAACCTGATGAAGGGGTCTATGTGTGCGTAGCACGCAACTACCTGGGTGAGGCAGTCAGTCGCAATGCATCTCTGGAAGTAGCAAGTAAGTGTCTTTTTTTTTTTCACTGATGCACAATATTTTACAATAAATTATTGCTTAGTATGGTCGATATATCTATACTGATGACCAATATGTGCGTGCGTGCGTGTGTGTGTGTGTTTGTGCGCGATTGTGAGTGCCTACTCCCACAGGAATTGACATGTTAGTTGACAGACAAGAGAGGGAAGCATGATTAAATGTTGAAGTACCGTAATTTCCGCAGTATAAGTCGCTTCGGAGTACAAGGTGCACCTTCAACGAATGGCCTATTTTGAAACTCGTTTCATATATAGGTCGCATCGCAATATCAAGGTGCATAGATAGACGCTACAATAGTGGCTGGGGTTGCATTATGCATCCACTAGATGGAGGTATGCTAAAGGGAATACAATACAATACAGCTTTATTTATATAGCTCTTTCACAACCGCTGCAGATGTAACAAAGCGCTTTACAGAACATTTAAAATACTACGTCCAAGAAATCAGAATATTGATCCATATATATAAGGTGCATCGGATTATAAAGTGCACTGTTGGCTTTTGTGAAAATGCAATGCTTTTAGGTGTGCTTCATAGTGCGGAAAATGCGATAATTATGAAAACAAACACGCATACAAATGACCATTTATCATGCCCCCCTACGCTCCAAAAAACAAAACATCGTGTCCATTTTTTTTTTCATTGATCGATAAATTGATATAATGACAGACCTATGTGAAGACATTTGCGCGGACCAAAATATTTTTAAATATCACTTACTGTAGGTGCGCTTCGACAAAACATGGCCGTCTGTATTCCAAGTCCAGTAGGACATGTTGCAGTGTCATATCATTTGCTCTCCATTCATCCATTTTCTGAACCACTTATCCTCTCTACTAGCTTTTAGCCTCGGTTGCGACTCTCATTCAAGTAAATGAATGACCGTGCGTTCGTGCCAATGTTTCCCTCAAGTTTCAATATTTATAATGGATATTGTTTCTCGAGTTGAGGAGACTTTGACTGGTTCCACGTTAATGTATTTTAATGCAGCTTTTAATATCGGTCTAAATGTCGGCCTCATTCTACACTATCAGACCAATAAAAGTGATATTTTCTTTTCCAATATCGGGCCAAGAAATATCATGCATCCCAAGTCTTTTTTTACTTCATAGGAGTGAGTGCTGTGGTGTAAATATCTGTTTATGCACCCGCCCGACATATCAGTTATTCTTTTTCTTAATGCTGATTGAACTAACATCGATTGGAAACAGAAGACTCTGCAGTTAGATTTCACAAGTAACAAGGTTAGCCCCGCCTGTAAAAGCAAGCGAGTCTAAAGCCAGTTTTCACTCTGGTCTCTTCTCATCACAATCACTCTGTTAACTCAAGACGCCACCCCTGACCTTGGTATCACATCTCCTGGCAGCTTGCACCCTAAAGACCCGAATGTAGCCCACATACTCTTCCGCAGGCTTATAATTTTGCCTGTATGTCTGTATATCTTATCCTACTCAAGAGTGCGACGTCTGTCATGTCGTGTCCAGGGCTCTGTGACCCGACTTTCTGATGAACGTACACGGTAGACAGTTTTGTCTTAGGGGCGGGGCAACACAAATCCCCCCCAAAAAATAAAAACCAACATTTTGCTGCTGGATAACTGCAAAATGTTTATACAGAAAGGAGAAGTGTGAGGTCACTGCTCATTGGCAGCTTCCTAGGAACAGATGTTCGTTAATGTTTAAATGTCAGATTTGCCACCCAAAAGCTACTTTTGATATTTTGTTTATGCCAGTAGGCCAACTTGTGGCCTAAAATGATAAACAGACAGGGGCAATATTTATTTGGCTTTCTCTCTTTCTCTAACTAACGCCATTGGAACGAGACTGTTAGATAATTTTCAAACTTTGATTGCAGTTTTAAATCATTTCAGTACAGACAAAATATCCACACATTCCACAAACATGATTTTTTATTGTTTTTTTCATCTACAATGAGAGGTTATACAAAACAGTGATAAGTGCCAAAAGACAAACCATTGCCATAATCAGCATCAGTGAGGCCGAAAACCATGTGAGCCATCTTGCAGCTGCCAAGAGGTTCAGTGTGGCACTGGTGAAGGCAAAGGGGATGGCACTTTGTGGCATGCTGTCACCTCATTCCCCGGCCCATCACTTGGAAATACTGATGGAAACTGAGGAGGAGGTGCATTGTGTATTGGTGTGTATATTTGGTATCAGGTTTTGAGCCAACACACTGGAAATGGTACTTAGTTCAGGAGGCTTAACCTCTCACAGGCCATCTGCCGCCTGGCAGAGAATCAGGTGGGCCGCAGTATGAAAAAAAAAAACAACAAAAACAATTCAGATTGCGCTTTAATACCAGATAATTCTTTTTTTTTTTTGTCATACCAAAAAGTGATGAAAATCATTTCATTCATTCCATTATTTAGATTTTTTTTAATTCTATTTTGCAATGCAGATTTTGGAACAAGTAGAAATGTATACACTCAAATTTGATAAGCCGGCATTGTGCACGGAATCTAATTATGTAACTGAGCTTTATTTTTATTTGTGCACTAAAGATTTTGGAAAAACAGTTGGAAAAGATTATTACATTCGCTAACTCAATAAGAGCAAAAGAAAGTGATAACTTCACTTGCAGCATTTACTACTGAGAGTCATCGATATGCTTATCGATTTTTGCCATTGTTGTTAAAGACAAATACGATTATGATGCCAACAGCTTTTAAAGGGGACGCTTGAGGCAAATTGAGTTTTATTGTTTGTACTGAAATAGTTGTGTGTGTATGCCAGGGGTGGCCATTTTGTGACCAATAGCTTGCAAAGGGGTATCGGTCGATCGGATGGACTCTTACCACTCATCCTTAAGTGCTAAAACTAGCAGTTTTTGACTTGTTTCAGCTACTCTAAACTTATTTATAAAGAATAAAAATGATTCGAGCAACAGGTAAGCCCAGTATTTCCATACCGAGTGAGAGGAAGCCAGCAGTATTTTTGTTTTGCGGTGGGCTCTGGCATGTCAGACTTGCTGCAAAGCGGGCAGGCCCGGGGGAAGCGGGCAATATGTTTGAGTAAACATTTGTGATTTCCCCAGTGCTGGAGAATAACCCGCAGGACAGAGGAGCCATATCGCGGCTGCCGGTTGATGTGGTAGTGGTGGTGGTGGCGACTGGGACGTCCTCTGACCGTTGCGTCCACCAGGGGCGCTTGCTGTCCGACTGATGCAGGGATTGTGGAGCAGCATTTTGGAGCCACTGATAAAAACCGTAGATCCAAGTACCATTCCAACATGACCGATGTTCATTTGCATCAGCTGATAATGTCATCATCATTAGCTCCAGGGAGAATGTTAAAAACAAAACAAAACAAAACTTTGTCAAACAACAAGAACCCAAAGTAACAAGTGAAACAAAAGTAACCCATGGCATAAGCAAAAAACATGACGTGATCCAACTGCAAACAAAAATCCATGGCAGTAACGCACAAACACGAACAGAAACACGAAGCAAACAATGACCCAAACCGAATGGTCGGGCAGGGAATCCTTTTAACAGAAACTACTCATGGTATAATGACCAATAGGTGTGCCGTTGTAGGAGGAGCCCTACACTGCCACCATGACAGTATTTGTGTTTGGCGTGCGCCACAGTTCTATATTAATGAACAAGTGATTTGGGAATAAAGTTCTCTCTTCACCAGTGACAATGCGAATGTATGTGGGTGCTCAGTTTGACTCATTTGCCATTCAATGCAGTCACTGGCCACCGAACACGCCAAAAGAGTTGACAGTCTTCCTACGGACGAGATCAAGCTCTCTGGTTCTAAGTCTAATGAGAAGGTTGGCCCCCAACATGGAAAGAAAGGAAATAGAGTGAATAAAATGTGACATTATACGATAGTAGATCCTTGAGCTAGTATGTCACAGACATGTTAAGATGTCTGGGAACTGTTTTAAATTGTGAAAAAGTGCAAAATATAACCTCTTTCCCCTTTCATAAAATGTCACCTTATCTTGGTGATGTGGTTTGTGCATCCTGTTGATGCTAGCAGTTACAGTAAGTTGTCTGGGGCTTTAAGCCACTGGCAGCTTCTCCCATGGCGAACAAGTTCGAGGTGGCGAGACAAAACACGGCTCAGAAGCTCCCTATTATGAGTACATTTAATGGATCTTGTTTTCCCTTGCCTGGACACGGGTCGCAGGGGCCTCCCTCTGATGCCAGGCCTTCAGGTGGGGCTTGATGGTTGAGTGCCTGGTGGACCAGGACTGCACCTGTGGAGGCTGGCAGGGTACAGCCTCATGATGTAAAATGGGTCTGTCTTCCTATGGCCTCACCACCTTTGGTTGTAGTTACGGGGGTTAGATGCAGTGTGAGCTGGACAGTGGCTAAAGGTCAGGCGCTTGGTTGTCCAAATCCCCAGCTGCTCTCGCGATGTGGAATGTCACTTTTCTGGCAGAAACAAAGCTGAGGTGCAAGGTCGAGATTTTCTGACCGGATACATTTTGGACTTGCCTCAACACTCTGCTTGTGCTCTGGAACTAGTCTTGAGTGGGGTGTGAGTCCACTCTGGAGTGGCCCCTGGTGAGAGATAAATGTCTTCATCAAACCTCCTCCAATTGTGTATGATCATGGGTCTAATTTCTCCAGTGAATAGAGTGCAAGAGTGTTGCTGAGGATGCAAAACTGTGGTGACATGGCTGGGCTACCAACTCTAATTCAACTATTTCCATCCATCCATCCATCCATCTTCTACCGCTTATCTGGGGTCGGGTCGTGGGGGCAGCAGATTTAGCAGGGAAGCCCAGACTTGCCTCTCCCTAGCCACTTCTTCAGCTCTCCTCGGGGGATCCCGAGGCGTTCCCAGGCCAGCTGGGTGACATAGTCTCTCCAGCGTGTCCTGGGTCGTCCTCGGGGTCTCCTCCCGGTGGGACATGCCCGGAACACCTCACCAGGGAGGCGTTCAGGAGGCATCCTAATCAGATGCCCAAGCCACCTCATCTGGCTCCTCTCAATGTGGAGGAGAAGCAGCTCGACTCTGAGCCCCGCCCGGATGACCAAGCTTCTCACCTTATCTCTAAGGGAGAGCACGGACATCCTGCGGAGAAAATTCATTTCGGCCGCTTGTATCTGGAATCTCGTTCTTTCGGTCACGACCCATAGCTCGTGACCACCATTTTCATCCCAACCGCTTCACACTCGGCTGCGAAACGCTCCGGTAAGAGTTGGAGAGCCCTGCTTGAAGGAGCCAACAATACCACATCATATGCAAAAAGCAGAGCTGCAATACTGAGGCCACCAAAACGGACCCCCTCAACTCTTCGGCTGCACCAAGAAATTCTGTCCATAAAGGTTATGAACAGAATCTGCGACAAAGGGCAGCCTTGGCGGTGTCCTACCCTCACTGGAAACGATTCTGACTTACTGCCGGCAATGCGAACCAAACTCTGACATCAACTATTTGAAGGGACAATTTAGAGTGTTTCATTAACCTGCCACGCATGTTTTTGGAATGTACAATACAGTGGTCCCTCGCTTATTCGCGGTTCGTTTATTGCGGCTTCGGTGCAACGCGGATTTTTTCAAACATTCATAAAAAAAAAAAAAAAATATATATATATATATATATATATATATATATATATATATATATATATATATATATATATATATATATATATATATATATATATATCCCTTGTGCCTCGCAGGTACACTTCCTGTACACCTGCATGCGTTGTGTTGCAAAAGCAAATGCATGCCATGCATGGGTTTCAAACCTGTGGCATGCATTTGTTTTTGCAACACAACGCATGCAGGTGTACAGGAAGTGTACCTGCGAGGCACAAGGGTTAAATATATATATATATATATATATATATATATATATATATATATATATATATATATATATATATATATATATATATATACATATTTTTTTTGACGTCCGCAAAAAAAAGTGTTGTTTACTATGCGTGCTAGTGTGTGTGCACTCTGCTCAAGCGCAAAGGCCCACGTGGGGCAATTTCTTTTAATATATATGTTAATTGGTCGCTACTTTGTGGATTTAAATAATAAAGTAAATAATAAAGTGTATCCCTTTGCCACACAAAGCTACATAAATGTAATGCGCTGTGTACGAGAGAAACTCTGCTGAGCATTTGTCAGAAATACTGGTACCACGGCGGCGTGGAAAAATCTGAACAGCAAACGCCCTCGCTCCTGTGACTACGGACAATGCTAAAAACATTGCTAATGCTGTGGAAGTGGCTGGATTTCCAGTGCATGTAAGGTGCTTTGTCTACATCGTTAAGCTGGCTGCACACTCAGCAGCTGTCGTGACTCCAGGGCGCAGTGCAGCGCTTATGGCAAGTTTGTGACTCAAGCTTGAACAATCTCCACAATAGAATTTAATTCCATTTATGTTTGTGTGTGTGTGTGTGTGTGTTTTTTTAAACAGGAAGAGAATTTTTTTATTTTGTTTTGTTTTGTTTTGTTTTCTGGTATGCAGCATGTTCTCTTTTCAAAACTTTCCCTTTCCAGTAATGCTGTTTCCAAAATGAAAGGCCAAAACGCCACAATCAATTTTTGGTTCAAAATGATCATACAATACAATACGAGACAATACAGTATGCGCAAATGGACCTTCGTTTTTTTGGTTGTTTTTTTTTAAAGCTAGGAACACTTCTTGTCAGGTGCATAAAAGTCAATCACAATAGAGCTCAGAGCCACATTGCCAAGGGTGGGTGTTTGACATTCAGAGGGACTTGCCCAAGCTCCTGGCATTTTTTTTTCCTTTGAGTGCTTTATAACCCTGACATTTTTATTGCCTGATACATCTCAACGGCTGAGCTTTACGGCTCATGAATATTCACTTCAACAAGGGAGGGGAACGTGAACTTTTTCTTTGATGACAAGAGTGGGGAATGAATGAATGAGATTTTTTTTGCAACTCATCCACCCTCTTTTAAGGTCGTGTGAAGGTCAAGCCAGAAAGTTTTAAGATAGCAGTTGTCTTGCGGAATTTGGGGTGAACAGGTGACGATGGGAAGAAACGCCTGTCTTTTCCTCTGGCTGAGTGTGAATGCCTTTAGAACTGTGGGTCAACTTTCTCACCGCATTAATCCCATGAAGACACCAGCGTGAACGAGGCAGCTGAGTTGCACTATCAGCAGTTGGAGCCTCTGTCTCATTCTGTCTGCTCCACAAATGCAGACTCACACCTGTCAGACTGTTTTTTTGGAAAACACATAAGTGCTGGATTTCAAAATGTGGAAAGGATTAAGGTAAAGCTGCCTAAAGTGTCAGATGCGACCTCATGATGGAACAGAGCTATTACATACCTAAAAAGTACAATTTATGCTACTGCGCACTGTTTATGCAGCGTATGGGAATATCCACTTTCATATGAAGTTTCGTGTCAAAAAAAAGGGTTGGGGGTGGAGAAAAGTGTCCGAAGGCCTGGATTAGGGGGCCTTCAGTATTAGGAGGGTATTATGATCCGAGTGTCGGTTGTGTCGCATCTGTGACAAACGTGGTGAAGTAAACAAAAACCCCTTAACCTTTTCTCTCTGAGCCCCCACTTTTTTTCACCCCCGCTAGCTCCTCTTTGCTGGCTGTGCTTTCCTAGAGGTGCCCTCTGTCCTCATTATTTAACTTCCAGTAGTCTGGAACCGCAGAGCCCATGATTTGGATTTTGATGTTTATACTCTAATCGAGAGTCTTGAGCTGTACATTTATCCTCCTTGGGAGATCATGAAGGTAACCGGCAGGCTCTGTTTATTGTTGTTAGCATGAGTTTATGTTGTCCATTCCAATGTGTATTTGTAATACAGTGGTACCTCTACTTACGAAATTAATTGGCTCTAGAAGGAATTTCTTAACTGGAAAATTTTGTAAGTCGATACGCGCTTTCCATGTAATTGCCCTAATTCGTTCCAAGGCCTCCCAAAATTCAGACAAATGTTTTCTAAAGCATAAAAATGCATCAAAATATGTAACAAATACATGTAACAATTAGATTATTGCACAATAAATGAGAGTCGTGCATAATGTAAAAAAAAAATAGCAAAAAAAAAATAGAGTAAAGAATAAAAATTATGGTCATTTTAACTTTTAACTGCGTCCTCATCGTTTTTTGCCCTCTTTAGTTCATGTTCCCTCTCTCAGAAGACGTTTTTGCCTGGCGTTTTGTAAAGCAGTGTTTTTCAAACCCTGTGCTGAGATATTGCCAGGTGTGCCATGGGAAATTATCCAATATGTATGCCTGTGCGGTCGATCGCAGTAATCATGCAGTACTCTTCCATACCAGTAGGGAGCAGCAGCAGCTAGGAAATTGCCTCATGCTTTGAGACAAGCGAAATTTCCGACGCGAGGAAATACAATGAAGGGTATCTTTCATTTAGATTTACGTTTACCGGAGATGCAACGGCACCAATGTTCCCTCTAAGCTGCGCAACTGGTCGCACACTCTCAGCGCACAAGAAAACCTATCCAGCGCAGTGAACGCACTGCAAAAGAATGAGATATGTAACTTTTCTGTATCAATTTGCTGTGTAATTCAGTGAGTGACAGGTGTCCAGCCAATCACATGATACAATGAAATGATGCTATGCACTCAATCATGGCTTTGAGAGTAATTGTGCATGTTCTCTGCTCCATAACAATAACAGTGCGGCGGCGATAAGTGACGCTAATGCTAATCCTTTATCATGGCGAAACGACGGGGCAGTGAACGTGATGCGTCGACTCCCCAAACCAAATTAAGAATGAACCGCGGTTCTTTTAAGTTGGAATGGCTGTCGGAGTATGTGCAAAAAGAAGAACAAGCAGTGGAACTGGGTGAGATATTTTCTTTTTTGAGTGAGAAAGGTTTGCAAAACAGGCAGCAAAGCTAAAGCTGTAAGCAAATTGGAAAAATACATACTAAATGGAAGCTGGACTACCTCAAGCGACAGATTCACCAGAAAAGTCATTTGAATGATGTTGGAATTATACAAAGACTCAATATGGGAAAAGGCATTGGTACAATATTGCGGGAGATCACAAACGACCGGGAGAAAAAGAACCGGCTGTCACACAGAAAAGAATCCGACCCTGAGCAAGTTGACTATATTTTACTTGCCATAAAAACGAATGCACCAAATATTGGATTGATGTTGATTCCTATTCACTGTATTATAATATTGCGTTAATTTTCAATGTTAAAAATGCTTACAGTAACAATATAACAATTGTTAAAATAAGCTTTTTTCACATTTTCAGGTAGTATTGTGCCGCGGGGTTTTTTCAATGAAAAAAATGTGCCCTGGCTCGAAAAAGATTGAAAAACACTGTTGTAAAGAATGGATCCAAGAACTTTTGTCGGCTTTTAACAATCCTTCGAACATGTCCAAGGCTAACGCTAACATCAGCATAGTGAGCGATCGCCCGACTGGTGAACACTTTTTCTGGGTGATTCACATTTACCTAAAACTATCAGAACGCCTCATGGCCCGAGGGATGAATGACAAGGACGCTGCATAGACACATATCTATCTATCTATCTATCTATCTATCTATCTATCTATCTATCTATCTACACACATTGACACATACGGTAGCGGTCCCTCTTAGCCAATGGGATGCCAGGATGATGCTCGGTAATAGCCAACTGTAAGTATGTTGCGTGCAGGAGTAGCAGCCATTACTGTATTTTATAAACAGTAGTTCAGTTATGCGGTCCGCAAACAAAGCAGTTGTACCGAACATTGAAAAATGCACTCCTGTTCAAATCTGTCACCACATATTTGCGCACAAAGCTTTTTTTTTGGGTGGGGGGGGGACTGAGAGCTTGACGTGGGGGTCTTGTTCAAAAATACAATTCTTTTGCCTGAACACAATAAATAAAATCACGTCAGCCAACTCCCTGGCAAACTACGACTGTGGCACAACTGGGGTGGTGTCTGTGGCACAGCGCTGCAGACTTCGTCGGTCTCGCTGTGCAGTGGCTACGACGGTCATCAAAATATATCTTCGTGAAACCGGTACAAGGTGCTAAAAAGATTGGGGGGGATAAGTGGCTCTCCTCAAGAAATTCGCCAAAGCGTCTCATCACCTGGTCTCATTCTGTAATTGAGGGTTGGACAATTCATTTTTTCCATTTCAAACCCATCTAAAATTAGCTTATATAGAAGTTGCTGGGTGGGCAACAACAGAGCGGATTGATATTTGCCATCAGCTGTGAGCCTTCTTTCCCCACAAAAAGCATTGATTTTAATATTGATATTGTGACTGGTGTGTCTAATGATGCACTTGTCATACCTACTCCGGATGCACTGAATGCAAAATGCTTGGGTGAATTTCTGGTGCATTCCTAATTTGCCCTTTTTATATAATTGAAATCAGGTAGGGGTGGCTCAAGGATGAACACATCACCTCTCTCAGCAGTAGCAACCTCAGTTATTTGATGCATTCTCCTATCTCTGTATGTGTTCAAGTATCTGGCTGCATGATGTGCTCTCATGCTTCACTAAGAGGATTGCAAGCCTCATGCGGTCGTAAAGGCCGGTGGCCATCGTGGTTTAAAAGGAGGAGATCAGATGGCTGAAGTGAGGCCACGGTCCTCTGGCTTAACCCTCTTTGCATGATTTGGCCGTCGGCCAGTGATTGAGCCGGACCCACCAGCCAAAGCCCCCCTCTAAGGAATAGTCATGAATTAATCAGACAATACTAAAGGTGGACACGACTAATGACCAGTGTGTGTGTGTGTGTGTGCGTGGGTATGGATGTGTGTGTGTCTGTGCATTATAAACGGTCAATTGTGCAATAGCGGAGGGTGGGAGAAACTCAGGGGTTGGGGGTTTGTGTGTATGTGATGGAGGGGGGTTTGGCTGATGGGGCTTCTACAACAGGTGGTGTGAGGAAGAGATTTAACCTCCTCCCCCTCGCATGACAGCAAAGCACAAGGGCCACGGGGGCTGCAGAGAACAATAAAGTGCCCTTGCTTCAACTGTTATGTCCAATGATCCTCATTATCTCTCTGAGCTGCACTAAAGTGCACACCAAATAACTGTCCGAGCTGTCGATTCCCTGGTTTTTAATCTGTCATAAATATATACAGTGTATAGATGTCTTTGGATATGTTTGGCTACATATGCAAACTGAAATGGAATATCTTAACTGATTCGTTAAAGAGACATTTGTCCTGATTTTTCCAAATGCTGAATGAAGTTTCTCCCAGAGCAACAGAATAAAATATTGTAAGTGCGCCAAACAGCTGTACAAAATGCTTACCGTATTTTCTGGATAATAAATTGATCCGTAGTATGAATCACACTAGCCATAAAATGCACAATAAAGAAGAAAAAATATAAATATCAGTCACACTAGTGTATAAGTGGCATTTGGGGGGAAATGTATTTGATAAAAATAAGAACAGACATGTCTTCTTGAAAGGTGATTTAAAATAAAAAAATAGAGAACAACCGGCTGAATAAGCATACGATATGCTCACGTTGCATGACAGATAAACAACGAATTGAGAACGCGCCTGGTATGTTCACGTAACATATTAAGAGTTATTCAGATAACTAGAGCACGAAAAACATGCTAACAAGTTTACCAAACCATTGGTGTCACTCCAAATCACTAAATCCAATGAAATCTTAATTCTCAGTGTCACTTTTGACAAACACCGCCAATCCAGAGGTAGAAGATGCAGCGCTCTTTTACGTCACTTATGTTCAACTCATTGTCAAGTCGACTCAAGTAAAGTCAAGTCAGCTTGATTGTCAAATGTGCTACATGTGCAACATACAGCACAGATGAAATTACATTCCTCAGGAGAGAGAAGAGTCGCTGTGGGTGGCCGCGCCACCATCAAAAGAACAGTTAACATAAAATGACAAAATAATACAACACAACACATAAGACACAGACATTTGTCCAATCCTAACCACTTTTTCTGCATACATTTTGTTATTTGAAGCAGTTTTAGATAAGAGGATCGAATCAAAGTGTCCTTTCACCAGTGGATCAAAGACGTCAGGCTGAAAATGTGCACACGTCTGCTACAAGCTAAGTTTGAAAGCAACAAGAAGCTGTAGCGTCCATTGACGAAAAAGAGATTGGCTCACATCTCCTGTCCCATGTAAATCCGCTTCAATTCCAAGCCGCGACTCCCAGTTCCACAATTGCATCGGCGCTCTGTGCTGACACTCCTTTCTTCTCATCGTCGGCTCCACAAGCCATCCACCCATCCAGCCGCATGCTGTCCAACAGCACCGACATTCCCGCTGAACAAAGCTGGGCTGTGAAAAATGCTGCCCATTTCAGGTGCAAAAACACACACGCCCCAGGGTTGTAAAGCAACGACAGTCAGATGGCGCAGACAGTCAACTTATCAACACAGGCCTAGAGTGCCTTCATGCGGTTTAATGTGAAAATAACGTGAAATGGTCAAGTAATGTGTTAATAATTTCACATATACATCGCTCCAGAGTATAAATCGCACCCCTGGCCAATCTATGAAAAAAAAAACTGATTTATAGTCCGGAAAATACGGTACTGATTAATTTCTCTCTTAAGACGGTCACCCACGTTAAAAATGAAAACTTTTACTCCTATCTATCACATGAAGGCCAACTCCTCACTCTTCATTATAAAGGTATGACGTTGCACAAACAAACAAACAAAAAACTCCAAACAATCAGATCGACTCAGATAGTTTAGTGTCTTGACAGCTGATCGCGGTGGGGTGTTGGGGCCTGCTGACATCAACATACAATCGATGCTAAGTCAAACAGACGCCTGACCGCTATAGGAATCCATGATGAGGTAGCAAAAGTGGACAGTGTCAGTCTGTGACCTTACAGTGAAACTGAACACATGCGGGAAATGTCAACTGCGTGGCTGTCTTTGTTGATCTGTTTGGGTGTGAGCCTGTTTGCGTGTCCATGTGGGTGTGTTACCAGACCTTCCAGACATTCCGGATCATCTTTGCACCTGCTCACATTAGTGCTGTGCGATATCAAGATATATTATATCGGCATGCCTTATCAGTAGGTACTGCCCAGAAACAGAACCCTTTTTCCATGGTTGGGTTCTGCAAATTCAGACACCAACCAGAAAACTGCCATCTGCAAAAATGTTGACAAAAATTCATTGCTCGCCATTCAAACACGTCAAATCTTATGGCTTCCTAAATTTTCTGAAATTATGTGAAGTTCCTGACAATACCACTTTGTATATGGTTGTATATTTGTTGGGTCAAGATTATTGCCTCTACATTGAAGTTGTGTTAAATGGTGGTTCTCGCTTTCCACAAGGGTGACAATTCAGTTGAGGGCAGCGTCGGGTAAGGGGACAAGGGAAAGCAAGGAGGGTGTCATTTCCCTCACAATGGACCTTTTGCAATTTACAGTGACCCTCTTAACCCAATGCTATGGGGCACACGACATCCACTCTTTCTAAATTAAAGTAATCCTCTTTTCAGGGCCAGACAATTGCTTTATTAGCTGACCACACACAGGAACTTCGACCACCCCTATAATGGTATTGTTGGAAGGGGCCCTCGGAGTCCTGGTTTGGTAGAGGATGAACAGAGGCGTGCTGGAGATTCTTGTTGTTTTTTATTGCGCTCCTTAACAGTGTCATGCATGCATTATTTCTTCAACCTTCCCCTATTTAGAGTTCATCCAACTAGATATATGAGTGTCAGAGATGTAAAGCCCATTGTAAAAGAACAGACCACACATACAGAGCATCCTTCCGTACATTATAGGGTAGCTTGGTCAGGTAGGCTATTGGCCTCTGCTTGACTGCCCACGAAATAGTGAAAACAATGTACCACCGTTCTCTGTGTGTGGGTAAATTTAACTCACTATGTCATTATATATTCAATGTCATGATAAGGCGCACCAAAAAACATTCAGTTTTCTCAAAAGCCGACAGTGAGCCTTCTAGTCCGATGCACCTTATATATGGATCAATTTTCTCATTTCTTGGACATAGTATTTTAAATGTTCTGTAAAGCTCTTTGTTACAGCTGCAGCGGTTGTGAAAGCACTATATAATAAAGCTGTATTGTATTCACATTTGCGTTGCTCCATCTAGTGGACTATTCTGCCACTATTGTAGCTTTTATTCTATGTGCCTGAATATGTGGCGCGCCCTATATATGACAACAGTTTTAAAATAGGCCATTCATTGAAGGTGCGGCTTGTAATCCGAAGCACGTTATAGTGCAGAAAATACGGGACAATACGTGGCCATTGAGGAGGCTATTGGACTCTTTTTTATACTTTTACCCTTTTTTACTGCCAACAGGTAACACCTTAAATTTCTATATGTCTTGATTGTTGTCCGTTAATTTTTCTGGCTCAGATTGTTCTAAAAATTACCCCTCAAATGATGTGCTGCTTTTGTCTTTTCTTTTAACTTTGACTGATGGGTGTGTATATCCCCAGTGTGGGACAAATAAAGGATATCTTAGCTTATCTTATATATATATATATATATATATATATATATATATATATATATATATATATATATATATATATATATATATATATATATATATATATATATATATATATATATATATATATATATATATATATATATTATACTAAAAAGTCATTTGACACTACATTTTCTTATTCCTTACACACAGTCTTCACTGTCTGAACTATTTTTGTCATGAACACTGCTGCCATTGAAAGCATCCAGAGCCTGAACGCTAACTCTTGTGGTTGCATGCTTGCAGCTCTTTGTTCATATATTGCCTGCAACATGGCCTATAGAAGAATCATCATCTTTCTTGTCATAACATATACTGTATGTTATCGATACAAAACATACATATTCACAAAATTTAACCCATCACAGTAGTAAACAGTGGAAAAACACCCAGTTAGTGGCACACATTGGAGCAGGGGGGACCACCCAGGGCGCAGTTAAAGGTATCAGTATTTTGCTCAAGGTCTATAGGCCACATTTTTCTGATGGTCGATGGCCAGATTGAACACGTACCCCAACAGTGGCCGGCGGTGAGCTCAACCACTTCACCATGGCTTCCCCATTTGAGCATTTTCACGTGCCATTTGCTTGATTACACCCAGACAAGCTAACACACCCACACCCACCCCCTTGCTCTGTTGTGTTTTTTTGTGATTGATAATGAGAGCCTCCTGCCTACCGCTGCATGTGGGGCCCACAGTCATATTCACCGCAGTCTGTGCTGCTGCCAAGTGATCACCCTCCCC
>CAAKHF010025336.1:16140-52630 GCA_901007745.1 Hippocampus kuda | reverse complement strand
CCCATTTCACAGCAGCAAAGTTATGAAAGGAAGAAGTAGAACAACAAAATATAGGAGCTGCTGGAAATGCAGCCACTCACGCGGCGCCATTTTGAAGTCAAAAGAACAAAAATAACACAACACAACACACAGGACACAAGACAATCATACAAGTCGAAAACCCTATTCGGTCTGTACTGTCGCTTCAAGAAAACCTCATAAACAACTGACATGAACATTCAACCAAACACACCTCCACCTGTTCAAAGACAATTTAGACATTTGGATGAGATTTAATCACAACACCAGCCCTCATATAAGTTGCTTGTACTGTGATCATGTACCACCCTCGCTGTCCCTTGGGCACGTAAAACCAATACTGTGTTTCACAAAACATGAGGATAGGAAAAAGCACTTTGGCCGGGAAATTGCCTTTAATCAATGCTGCTCCTGCCTAGGACGTGTTTTCTCTGCAGTGTCACCCAGAAACACATTTATGTTTAAACCCCCCTCCCCCAAACACACACACGCACACACACACACAGTTTAACAATAGGAAGATGTCAGATGGAATCATAAACTCAATAGTCGGGCTCTACTAGTGAGGCTATTATGTGCTTTGTGGAGCCCCCACTTGGCTATCATTGCACAACACTTACGTGGCGGGCGTCGCCTCGCATGCTGATCGGAGATAAATGGACTTACCAGCATTGTAGTAGCGGTCCAGCTTCTCCCACAGGGGCTCGTCCTCACGGTGGAGGATTGACAGCTTGAGGGGCTCATAGATGGATCCTGAGTGAGGACACAGGTGTTACCTTTTCCACTGTGACTGAAACGTTTTTTTTGTCCAGAAGATACAACAGGCTTGACCTTGGTTAAAATTTAGAAGCCATTTTTTCCCCATAGGACTTGCAATGGAACTTAAAAAGCTGCCTAATTTTGAAATTTTGGAACCTCTTAAGTCACACAAAATTATTATACTTTACATGAGTCATTACTATACAAAAAAAGTGACGCAAAACAAAAAAACAGTTTAGATGTGACATTAGCAAAACTAATGTATTAAAGTCTCCCACAATGGCACAAAAGTCACAAAATCAAAAGATAACATTGAGATGCACCATTGTTCATATAAAAAGTCCCCCAAGACCTCCAAAAGTAACACAAAACCCCAGGAAACTAATCC
This sequence comes from Hippocampus kuda, assembly GCA_901007745.1. Taxonomy (NCBI): domain Eukaryota; kingdom Metazoa; phylum Chordata; class Actinopteri; order Syngnathiformes; family Syngnathidae; genus Hippocampus; species Hippocampus kuda. Next base: position 51,465 of record CAAKHF010025336.1, on the reverse strand, counting down.
AACCATTTCCACATAAAAGGGTTGCGTCATGGGAGAAGGAGCTACAGATCAGGGGTCTCCAACGTGGTGCCCGCGGGCACCAGGTAGCCCGTGAAGACTACACTATAAAGTATATCTAGCTAGCTAATATTCTAATATTATTAAATGTAATTTGAACAAATGTTATTTCAGATGTGTATCAATTTGGTAGCCCTTCACACAATCAGGATACATTAAGTAGGTCTCACTCTCAAAAAGGTTGGTGGCCCCTGCTACAGATCTACTCTCCAACCGAGGAACATTTTAACAACCTCACAGTCCTGAGACTCTGCCCAAGTGAGCATTTTGAGTCCGCCAGGGAGAAGGAGGGTGTCCCTCATGGGAGCACTCCAGTAGCCCCTCGAAGAATTCCAGAAAGCACGGACCTCATCCACTGGGGTGAATCCCAACATACAAGCAGCAAGTTGGGAGCCAATCAGTTTGCCTGTGCCTGCTCTGCGCCTCTCTCCGGAATGGAAGAGAGTCCAACCTCTCTTCAAATGGTACCAGAGCCCAGCTGCGTGTCGATGCGAGTCTGTCGACATGACTACAAAGTTAGGAATGAGCGCTTGACTCTTGTTATTTTTACACTTGCGTGACAGTTAAGAGAATATTACTTTTGTGATTGCCAGCACAGTTATAAAAGCTTTTACAATGGGCCAGACTCTGTCATTTGTTTTCGCTCTTTCCATTATTTCCTGTGGGAAAATTGAATTCTCTCTTCCTCGGTGCATTCTTTATTTATTTTTTCAATCACAATTTTTCACTTCCAGTGACTACTAATGGAAAAAAGTAAGGTAAGACATTCTAAGGTTTAGTGCTTTATGTGGCCCACGAGTGGTAGAAGACTGAGGGAATTCCCCTCAAGTCTGACTTTTTACCCCTGCATCTTCAGACTCATCTGGCTGTCCCGGTGATTTGCATTTTAATAGAACTGACCTCATGTCAACACCACAAGGTAGTGAACGTTTCACATTCCCGCTGAAATTAGAATAATTGCCATCATATTAAAAGTTTCAGGCGATGAGGACAAAGGGGAAAGATAAAGAAAGTGTAGATGTGAAGCTCAACACTCAAATTTTACTTTCTAACATGAAATCATTCATGATGACCTGCTCTCCTACAATCCCGTGACGAAATTCACCATTCTATGACAATCACTTTTATGCGATTTAAAGACAAGTTCAGTTTGGTACTATTGCATTTATTAGTGGTGAAACAACATGTGTATTTTTGGATTCGGATTTTAAGTAAAGAAATTATGGGGGAACGGTGACAGCCTCTGGAAACACAGCGTAGCAATGCTTTTTTTCATCATTTGTTTTACATTTAAAAAAAGTAGAACTGATGCTGCACTTTAATAAAAAGAAACAGACCTCTGGCAATTATCTAATTAATTTCCTCTTCCTAATGCGTTCCGATCAATGTAGAAATGAGAGCAGTTTTTTTTTTAATTAAATGTCAACTTTACAGATGTCACAGCAGCTCTGCGGGCAGTCTGTGTTGTAGTAGAAAAAGGACAACAACTGCGGAAGCATTTTCACTGCACTTGACTGCCTTGGTGTTCACCGCGGAATGGTTCTAACGGTCTCAAACATTCGATCACATCAAACACATTGTCATTAATTATCGTACCAACACCGTATGGACAAAAGTATCAGGACACACCTCCTGGTCCATTCATTTCAATCAATCAATCAATCTGGAGTAAATTCTTAAAGGAGACATGATGTTAACTTCACATTTGGAAGGCAAGACTGACTTTTATAACCATGACGAGATAAAGAGCGGGAGCGATGTGAGTGGTTTCTACTCACAAAGTGGAGTGCACAGTGTGGAGGGAGAAAAAGGAAATTTCCGTAAAGACAATAAAAACAAGTATCTGTCATATGGAGGCAACACGTTATGCATTACACTGAAAACTCAGTGCAGCTCTGCTTACCTTTTGGCTCTAACAATGATAGTTTGTCAGAGAGTGTCGGTTCAGCTGTGTCTTGAAAATGGCAAATGTCCACCAGCCAGGCTGGCAAATCATAGGTTATACTTAATGTGGGGCAAGATTATGCAAATTAGCTATACTATTGCATCACCAACCATCAAAATTCAAGATGTCATAGTCACCTTGTGGGAAGTAGTCAGGCGACAAAAGCTTTCGTGTACTTATTCATTTCCACACCTGATGGGCACACAAGAGCTCCAAAGCCCCGACGATTTCTAGATAAACTCCTCAAATTCCAGAATATGTCTCCTTTAATCGTAGAATAATAGAGTAAGAACTGCACTTTTACCTTCACTTACGGAGGTGGAATGTGTCCCAGTACTTCAGTCAACATGACAAAGTTGCTGTTCCTTGATTGAACTATGCCATGTCTCCCGTGAATTATATGATCGGATTCATTCCTCTCAACCTGCGACTACTTACCCAGTCTTTGGACTTTCTGATGAGGCTGCTTTATCCCAGCCATTTTCAAAAGGTGAAATTAAGGTCAATCGTCTCTCCCCCTCTCTCTCTTTGTCTTTCGCTCAGCTAAATCACACATCTATACAGCAGGAAGCAGTTAGTTGCACACATTAGGATTTGGACACATGCATGAATTAACATTGAATTACATGATTATGATGTTATCATTAGGAATGCATGCAACAAATTATCGCACTATCCTCATGGAGTGATGATGGAGGAAAAAACATGTCACATCCCTATCACGTAATTTTCAAACAATTTGCATTAAATGTTCTTCTTCTAATTCAAAGGTTTACAATGTAACAGTTCTGCAATGGCATCACAATCTGACTCATTTGAGGGGATTATTGCAAGAGTGAAGAAATATTTGCTTCCTGAAGAGCTGTTGGATTGTCTTGCATGTTCTTAATATTCTGTCAACCCCAATTTCAACCCAGCAGATGGAATATTAGCACATTTAGGGAAAATTGAGTGAAAAATTAACATGTTTGGCAGACTGTTGCTGTATATTAAATCACTTATTTATTGTTCTTGTTTCTTGTACAGAAAGCAGGTGCAACAGTGGCTTGGCATAGTCTGTAGCATTTTGCCATTTATGACTTTCATTGCAAAATCTTCCTGTTCCTCAAGAAGCAACAACATGCATGACGACTACCCTCATCATATTTCAATTCAAGGGGAATTGGTGCTAAGTGATGTTTGTTACTACAACAGGGGGACAGTCACCTGGAGTAGTATGTGTCTGCCTGTTGGTGGTTTTGTTGCAAAATCTCCCTGTTCTTCAAGATGCATCAACATGCACCGAAGACGTATTTGAAGCCAGGCTCATTTAGCTATGGCTGCAGTGACAAGAGTCTCAAAATAGCCCTCTTCAAATGCTGCACATTTTAAACCTCTGACCTTTTGACGTTTTGGGCCAGTCAGCGTATTCACTCCAAACTCAACCGCCCCCGAGTTAATACAAGTCACCGGCACGCAGACACAGAAAATAAAGTGCAAACTCGTACTTAAAAAACGAGGTTAAAAGGGTAAATCTGACCTGATCTTTTCGACCGGGCTTTAAATTCCAGCAGTTTCCAACCGACATCAGCCAAACTCGCCATGGTTGCAAAAGAACTCAAGTTTGAAAGTGTATATAAAAAATATTCTAGTATGCACTTTCAAAATAAGTAGCGCTCACCCTCGTCCCCAGAAATATAAGTATGTTAAATCAAAATAACAGTTAATTAAAATTATTACGTACAAATTATACTATTTGGTATGGATTTTACTTGTTATTTGTAATAAAATTGAATTACGATTAATGATTGTAATATATATTTTGAAATTAAATCTAGTACATCCGGTTTGGCTGATAGTAATACCGTTTCTTTGCTGCTGCTGTCAACTGTCAACAATCTAAGCACGACACTAGCGTAAACACGGAAGTGAAAATACAGCACAGTTTTACCTTATTACAGGGACTTAATACATATATTTCAGTGATTTACTACAAGAAATAAAATCACAAACTAATATATTGCACCCTGTTCTTCGTGTCATGCCTTGTTAAATGCAGAAACGCTACCATTTCCTTCCTGCCGTAAAGCGGCGTGACTAATAACGATCGCCGTTGTTGTCAGACGGCACACTGTTACCTGCAAGATGTACCATTCAAACTGGAATGTTTTGGGTTTTTTGTTCCAATTTGTAGCCTGGCACCACACGCTTGCCCTCCAGGATGTAACGACTGACCTGTTCGGCGCCGAAAACAACGGTACGGTGGCGGCGTTCGGAGACTTTAACGCCGACAAGCAGACAGACATCTTCATCATCAGGGAACGTAGGTTCACTCGCTGTCATAATGGCACGCTCTCAAGAAATATTATGTTTCATACGTTTGCATTTTCATTTACCTATCTTTTTACTCTGTTTTACTTTAGAATCCGAGCTGGTAATCTTTTTAGCAGACTCCAAAGCACCTTACTTCAAGCCCAAGGTGCACATATCAAAAGGAATCTTGCCAAGGTGAGTGTGCTTTCATTGGCGCTCTCGTTATGTTGTCTCACTTTCATTGTAACCAGGAAAGATTCCATTTGTGTAACAGTGAACCCTTGTGATTCGCGAAAGGTCCTGGACACTGACCCCTAGGAATGGACAGGGTTTACAACCCAAATAACCCCAGACCATGATACAAAAGCACAAATTAGTCTTACAGCTTCACACTTTAAATATAAGATATATGATCTGATTTATGAAAAAAAATGAACTGGAAATAAGAGGACACTTGCATGTTCCTCAATCCTTAAAAATACCAGTTCCTGCTTTCCTGTGAACCATTTGACGCAGCTTATTATAAGCAGTGTCACATCCACATGCAAGAACTACAGAAAGAACTTGAAAGTCTTTCAAGTTACAATAATTTGTAAAATGCATATTAGCATGCATTCATCTTTAGGTGGGCACTGACTGTGGCTCACATGGAGCAGCTACCGGTTATCAACTGATCAGCTGGTACCATCCACCAAAGCCACGGTGATCTCACCCTTTTTCTGCATCTGCATGCAAATTTCCCCAGTGTGGGACAAATAAAGGTTATCTTAATTATCTTGATAAGTTTACCACCCTACCTTTTCCAAGGAGCCTCGCTTGTCTGTCAGATCTCCGCAGGAATCTTTCATCACACTGCGAAGTCCCATCAAACCAGCCAGCTATCAGTTGGTGGCCACAACTGGCTACTTCTCTCTTATCATGGAGCCTTAGAAGGAGCAAAGCATTTGGGCGCCATAGGGCATTACAAAAAGAACACAGTTATCTGTGGATAAAATGCTTCTGCTCTCCTTACTTTGGGATTGATGTGACATGCTGTTATAGAGTTGGAAGTTGGACTCTTGTCTGTTGCTTGGAATCATCAGATAGCCTCGCTGTGAAGTTGTGGGTGGAGAAACTCAGTGTGGGATTGTGTTAATTAGTCAAGATGTGGCATTGCACTTCGCCCCAAAATTCAGACGGGCTCACTAATGGAACTTTTGGAAAGGGGAAGTTCATAAAAGTGAATGTTAATGTTTGACTGGATTGGTGGATAGGCATTTGAGATATTATTTGTCATCTATATAAATCAGCATGTATTGGATTGTATTGTATTGTATTTAAAATAAAAAAAGTCACATTTCCATACTAATTCCCTTTTAACATGTGTACAGTGACACGATCCTCACCAGTGTGGTGCCTGGTGACTATGATGGAGATTCCCAGATGGACGTTCTCCTCACGGCTCAGATTAACCTAATGGCGTCCTCGGTTTTCATCTTTTGGGGGGACAACCAGACATTAGGTATGTATATGCAAAGGTCTTGAGCCGAGGAAGAGGCCCCTACGTTTTGCTGAGGAATAAGATAAAGGTGTGTTTGGCTCTCTGTAGACATGACTGGTTGGCTCAAACTGAATAAAACCTTCAGGGATCAACCTCTGGTGATGGAGTAAGTATGAATGACATTAAATTGTGTTTCCGCTCACATTATTCCCATTCAATCTCAAGTACCATGTTTTTTTTATGCTGACAAATTGATATTTTGTTGCAGCTTCAACGGTGACATGATACCGGATATATTTGGAGTCACAGACCCGTCGACCACAGAATTTTGCTCTCTGACCAATAGGTGATATATGTTTACATCATCTTAATAATGGTATTCCAATGACCGGTAATAATGACTGGAATGTTGGAGAAACAAATTCTTCTTCATCAAATGTGCAAATTACCACTTGAGTCACATTTTAAACATTTTCAACAAGTGTGTACAGAAGAAAACATTTCAACTTTTCATGGTGACTCATAATAATCTGTTACTTTGACACCTTGCTCGACCCACACAAGAGGGCGTCGGTGGGAAAACTGCACGAGTTGACATCGCCAATCTAGATCAGTTGCTTCCCACCGGGGTGCAAGAGATCATCAGGAGCGCTGCGGTAAATTATCCAGTTTGCCCCAGTGAGCACCGGTCAGAAAAAGGCATCCCAGTGGTCACCAACGCGGGGCCCGTGGGCACCAGCTGGACCCCGAGGACCACATGAGCAGCCCACGGGCCTGTTCCAAAAGTAGTTCACCAGTGATGGAACATTGTGATTTTCTAGTGATGTTGAATAATGCATAATTTAAAAAATGTAAACACTGGCCTCTTTTTTTTTTTTTCAGGGATCCGGTGTGCCAAAGCGCACTGAGTTCGCCCGTCAACATGCGCATCCCTCATGCTAACGCCTTCATCGACCTCAACAAGGACTTAACTGCCGGTACGTTCCAGACAAGACGTCAATGTTATCAGATGAGTTGACCGTGGGTGATTCGCGAGCTGGTTAAATGCATATTAGTGACATCGGTGCTTGTGTATTGTATTGTATTGCTTGTATTCAAACGGCAGGTTGACCTTGTACACTCATTGGAAACAAGCAGGCTTTGCTGCTTAATCGCTGCCGGATTTAAAACGTGCACATTTTGTGGTTTGTGTGTCGGGCTGAATATTCGGTGAACTACGAGAGTCTGCTAATAAATTGTCAGTCTTGCTTTTCGTTTACCTCAACACATAGAAAGTGTTGTGTTTTAAGCAAACTATAACATCAATAGTTTGACTTTTTTTTTTTTTTAAACGTGCAACAGTCACAGTTTATAATTAATCTAATTTATTTTATTATTTTTTTTAATGAAATAATATGTCACTACCGGTAATCATGAGGTGCCCTAGCCAGAGACTGAGCTCAACTGTTTGTTTCCCGAGTTGCCATATGGTGTGTTTCTCACTTGCCAGGCCGTTGCACTTGTTGCCCTTTAGCCAATATATTCCATGGGGAACGAATACATTTGGTTAAATACAGAGACTAATAAACTCATATTTTGTCTACCTTATTTAACTCCATGCTGCTCAAAAAAAGATATGTGGAGGCAGAAGAAGTGCACCAAGATGAGAAAACCATTTATTTTGTATTTTGTTGCATATCGCAGCATGAAAATCGAATCTGACAAAAGCGATGACTCATCGCAATTGTACAACTGAACCACAGAAGCTTCTCGGCTCCTCTGTTCAGGGAAGGGAGAAAAAACAAAACACAATAGCCTTGGGCTAATTGCTATGGTGCCTTGTCAATTGAATGCGAGCTAATTTAGATGATTGCATATCCGAGTCCAAATATTCTGCATGCGTCAAAACTGGCGGACTGACTCATCACAAACTCATCAAGAAGATATTAGCATAATTTCAACAGAATAATTGTTTGTAAAACTTTTTAAGCATTACTCAGTCTTACTCCAGTAGGCTTAACCAAAACAGAACATTCATGTCTAAAATAATACATTTCTCCCAGAGCATGTACATATATTATTTAACCATAACTTTTTCTTTGTGACTGTTTTGTCTGTTGGCTGCTGATATCAATCAATATCAATGTTCATGAGATTGGTATTTTATACTTTTCACAGAATTCTGGCTGGAACTGCATTAAAGCGGAGCGTATCCATTTTTGAACAGCAAAATAGCAGGCAAATACATGTCTGGAAAATAGATTTATTTATTTATTTATTTATTTGTCTGTCTATTTATTTGTAATGTTGGAGTTTTACAAAGCGTGAAGTAAATTTGCCATTTTCTCCACCATTGAATGGAGAAATCACTTTGCGTTGGTTCTGCTCTCCTGTCTCTCGACCAGCAAACTGCGACGCCGTCACTCATACTTAGTGGGGGTTTTTCAACACTCTGGAAACTAATCCCCATGTTTTAGGTAATCACGGAGGATTTAGCGGTGCCATATGCACCGCGGGTATCGTTTTGCGGCGCATGGTTTTTAGACCGAGGGCGGTCACAGTTTAACCTGCGTACGTTTTAATTCATTTCTAATCTGTTTTAGGAATTAATGGAAGTCGATAAGTCTTTGCTCTTTTTTTTGTCGCTGGCTGCGAGCCTTCCAGCAAAGGTTTGTGGTTTATATTTAATGCGCTTTGGCACAGATTGTGTTTTTGCATCAATTAGTTTGTTTTCGAAAGTACCACAGCCCAGAAGAAGGAATCTCTGTTTGAGTGCAATTTGCTTGTAGCATTTGTTTGTTTCCGTCTTCAGTTTCTGCCATGTTTCCTTTGTATTCCGTTTAATTTGGGAAATGAGTCAAAAACATAAGCGAGTGATTAGTGGGGAACCTGTGTGTCAAATCCAGCTTGCCGGCAAATATCAGAGATACTTTGAAGGCGGTTGTGTTCTTATTGACAATTTAATTGTCAGAACTTTAGGTGGCACCAAATAGGAAGTCTCTAGTGTTGATACCAAACTGACAGATGAAGAAAACAACAGGCCTGATTGGCACTGGGCCATGAAACCACTCATCCAACATGGCTAAACAATATAAATATCTTGGAGCCACACTTGAGTCCAGTTAGCCACAACATCGTGTGCATCGATGTGGCTAAATCTTGAGCCACATTTAGCGAATCTTGTGATTGCCTTTTTTTTTTCCTTTTTTTTAAATACTCTATGGAGATTAATTCTAGCCATTCTGTTTAGGGGTTGTGGCATTGCATTATGTAAATCAGCAGTGCATGATGCTTTGACGTGATTCCTTCACAGAACTCATGGTTTGTTAATCAGTTCCACATAGTTTAGGGTGCTGAATTTCGGGTCCTCTCCCAAGGGCACTACAAGCTTGCAGTGTTTAAAACATGTTCCGTAAAGAGCGAAGTCAGCAATGGGCAACTGGCGGCAATGACCCATAACCATAATCTGAGTGGCTCCTTGATTAAAAAAAATAAAAATCAATAATAATAATAGAGAGAGACAGAGAGAAAGAGAAGGTCCAAATGAAACACATGGGCTTTTGTCGTGATGCTTCCAGTTAGCAGTGACTGTCGGTAGGTGACTGTTTCACACAAATATCTGATGCAAGCCCATATTACGGAAAAGCAACAAAAGGTGAGGGACCATGGGGATGTCCATATCATCTCAGCAAACCCACCGCAAACGTTTTGGGGGTGCAGCAGCTTGCAGGGAACAAGTTTAGACGAACAACAAATAACATGGTTATTATATTATATGGTGCTTCATTTTACATTAGTGAGGCCTTTTGAATCGCAGGTTGTGTCAGTTTTGGATGTTCATTAGCAACCCTTGTGCATTGTTGACTGTTGTTACTGTCCTGGAGTCTGCTGGGGGTTTTTTTATAATGAGAGTCGATACACTGCACCACACCAGGAGTTCATTGACCTTTACGAAGCCGCCAACAAGTCGATAGTTTTTTGAGCAGGTACTCATTTTTTAACTTCGAGGCTGTCACTTTGCATTGCATACCCATCCGTGTTACTCAAATTGAAATCTTTGGCTGACTCGAAGCGTGGCGTGTTACTCGAGGCAATTATTATTTGATTATTCACCGTGGAGTTCCAACAAAAGTGTTGTTAGTGGATGACAGTGCAGTGAGGGGGAACAAAAAATAATTTACTCCATAAAGTTACCACTAACTTTACCTGCTAAAACACCTTCTACAAATTCATCGTGATGTGCTGTTTTTAGCCCCCAAGCATAAATTGTCTCTTTGGGTGTAGAAAATGATTGGATCGATTATATTTGTATTTTTCACAAAATTATTTGGCAAGATGAGCAGAATGCAAGTAATCCACTCTATTTTAGGATTTCGATGCAAGCCAAGTGTTTATTTACGCCCGTCTCAATAGGGTGCATGTATGGTATCTGAAAATATAATGAGTTTACACAAATAGATTCAGCGTGCAGCAGCACCAAACAGATGTGCTGTATGCCCTCTCACTCTCTGTTTCTCACTCTCTCTCTCACTCTCTCTCTCTCGTTCTCAAACCCACACAAGATATTCCATCCAGCGTGTAAAATCTGGCTTTGCAATGGTTGTTCCAGTATCTCTGTAAGCACTTTGTGTTTACACACAAACATACTGTATGACCCTCGCTGTAGTTTGTGCTTGCGTGCATGCACGTGCCCGCCGGCCCGTAATCCTCTCCCTGTAGCTACTGCACCTATCCTATGTTGTTCCCCTGTAATGGTTTTAGGAGATTATGTCTGCCGGGAATATCACAGCTCCATTCTCCTTGTTATTACCATTTTTCTGCGAGGGTCTCCCCTCCCCCCCTCCCCCCCTCTGGGCAACCAAGCCATTTTGCAGTCATGCATAAAGCTGGATTTCAATAACCCACAATAATCTCAAAAATTGCTTGCAGTCGGCTCAGAAATGCATGAAGACTAATTTTGAAACCATTTACTGGTGAAGGCAGTGTTACTCTAAGTGGGCCAGATTGTTTATTTGAGCGGCTGGTGGATGGGCCACCATGTCCTAACGGATGTGACGTCGGCAAAGATGTGGCTGAGTGAATAATGGTCAGTGAGATGATTGGCCCGGTAGGGGGGGCTGAAGGTGCCAAAAATGTAATCTCTTTTCATCCATTCACCTATTGTGTGTGTCTCCAACTGGTGCATTGTCTGTCTCAGCAATTTGTGGTTTATAGCAATAATTTTTCAGCTTTTTACGTCATATAGTGTTGTTAAAAATGATTAACTAACTGAAACTTCAGTTTACGTTTGCAAAACTGTTTTTGTGGAATAACCAAAAAACTTGAAATAATGAACAGGATTTTTTTTTTTTTAATTGTCTTTTCTGGTTGGCTGCTGGTACCGCACATTGAAGCTTCAATTGTGATAGCTATCAAAGGGCGTTTCACTCATGGCGTGTTGAGTGAACAAAAGTCAAATCAATGTGCGAGCAGCATACTGTATACAAATCAAAGAGCCGAGCTATTTATAGGAAATACACCACCTTCACGTGAAAAGACAATGTTACACATAGAATCACGTCGGGGGATAGCCAAGTCCCTGAAATGAATTTTATTATTCCTCTCAATCTGAGTCAGACATTTTAGGATGGGCGGAAATAGATGTTGTATTTCACTGCATTAATAAGGACGCGACAACGGCATTGTCAGCTGGGGCGAAATCGTGATTGAAGCTAATACTTTTTTTTTTAAAAAGTTTCTCCCCTGCCCCCGCTGACCTCAAAGTAACTCAGCTTTGTGGGCCATGGCCAAGTTTTTGAAAATCTTGTTTCACAGTCTGCTGCTTCCCTCAGCAGAAGGACAGGGTCACATATCATTGGGCCAAGCCTGTACAGGTCCACGCCTCCTGGGGAGGATGGCCCTGCATCCCACTGCAAGTTTTCAGCAAAATGTGTGTCCATTCATCTCAAGACGTATCAATATATCCAATCGGCCCTTTTTAAAATTTCTACCAGTACAGAACCAAAATGACGTCTTTAACCTACTGCAGGCCACCATCTTACGAGGTGCTTCTCTACCTTTTGGTTCACTCGCTCTGGTAAACTGAAAAAGAAGCACAGTGGGATAATGGAACGGCGGTATGCTTCACAAAGGCCCGAAAATGAATCGAAGAGTTGAGAGCGTGACAAAGAGTGGCAGGTCTGTGTGACACAAAAGTCTGAAAAATTGAGCAGAGACAGAGAGCATGCAGCGGTGTTCTCCGTGAAAAGCTTTTTTGATCATGTTATTTTCGTTCCTCCACCCCACCCCCCCATCCTTCAACACAAACATTAACACAAACTTTCAGGCAGGTATGAGATGTAAAAAAGCCCCGTATTAAACCACCTCGCTTGGATCAGTTCGCAAGTATCGTCTTCATCCAAAGTTCTCTAAACCTACATCTTCCATGATGAAAAGGCCATTGCGAAATGAACTGAAAGGAGCATCGCTATCATCTAGAGGTCAGAAACACGTGTAAATTAGCCAAATATTGAATTTATTCCGCTGCAGTATCAACTAGGACTTTCACAGAGAAGTGGGAACAAATGGAGAGACAAATTTAAGTCAGTGACATAATTCCTGGAAAGGAAACCCACAGTCAAATGTTGACTGCAATGTCTGACGCAAAACCTGAAAAGGACGCAAAACCTGAACAAGTGTAAACATGGTGTCCCACCATCTGCGCTCAACAAAAAAAAAAAACTGTAAACTGCATGTCGTTTATTTCACTTTGGTGTGTATCTTCTTCAGTGGTTCTCAAATTACAGTGGTACAGTCGGCAGACTGGCTGCCTTCTTCACTTCCACTGAGTTTCTCATTTCCTCATATGGATAAAGTCCTTAAAGTCCTCCTTCAGGATTATTTAAAATCAAACAAGTGTATTTTTTTTAATTCACCCACTGAAAATGTTTCCAGACAATAAATGCAAAAAATAAATACATGAAAAATAAACAGTTGATCATATAAGAAAACCATTTGGTAGGTCATTATTAAATGACTGCATTCAGTAATTAGAATTTATCTGAATTCCCATTTATTCTATCGATTTTTTTTCAGTACGTTACTCAGATGTAGAAATATCCGATGGATGCCGCCCGACATTAAATCACCAATTTGTCTTATTTTTATGGTCTAATAAAACCCTTGCGCCCAGGATTAACCTGATAAATTACAAAATGGCTCCCAAAATGAAGACATTCATTAGCAAAATTGCTCCTCAACAAAAAAAAAGGCAGCAAAAAGTTTGAGAGCCACATATCTACTTCATTGCTTGCTATACTTTCTTGCCTGTCGTCAATGATCTACTGTTACAGTTGAGAACCTGAGGAAATTTCGGGTTTCGAATCTTAACAGTGTAACAAACTGAACTTATCCTACAGCTTGCTGGAAATGAATTCGGAAATAAACTCGAGGGAGAAAAAAAACAGCCAAAACAAATTTCGTGTGCTTCACTTATTGTGAAGAGTATAATTTACCATATACTGTATGTTTGAATCAGCCTGAAAATCCCCATTCCTGTCTCCGTTATGAGACGAGAAAAGTTTCAGGCTGTGACATTTCCTCCAGAATGCCAGAGGCCGACCCCCACCAAGATTCGGCCCGGCGGTCAAGGGGGTAGGCTTAAAGACGAAGCCAGTCGATGCAGACAGATGAGCACCGAGGACGTGCATCGCACAACTATACGCCATTTCGGCGCTTTCGGTCGGCTCGCGCGGTCTCATTACTGTCAGCCTGGCTCAGACACACAAAGGCAACATGCCAAGGTGACATTTGTTCCCCCGTAATGGAGCAAGAAGATCAGGCGACTGTCTTCAGAGCAACCTCAAAGGGCTTGGGTGTGTTTGTACACCACATGACTGTATTTACGCCCTGGAGGAAGACAGTAAAAAACAATCTCTTATTTCCCACAAATCAATAATCTGTAAACCATTTACTTTCAGAGGGAGAGTCTGAAGATGCATTGACGAATTCATCTCAAAGTGTTCTCGTGTCCTAGTTTCGGGTATTTTTAAAGTTGAACTTCATGATCCGCCAATTTCCGTGGAAATGTATGTGATCAGCATATGTCGTTGGACAAACCACTCCTGATCGTCGCATGCTGCCGCCAAGAGCTCAATGGCACGTATTTCGGGAGGTGGAACAAAAATACAATGGAAATTAAAACTTCTTTGTTTAATCTGATTCATCAATTTATTGAAAAAAATAATCAACATATTCGTCAATTATCAAATGTAATTGTTCATTACCAGATTTGATATTAGCAGATATCAGTCATGGATGATCAATATCAGAATCGGCAGCATAAATCTGTCATCAGAACAACTTCATTGTTGATTTTTATTCTCGGAAATTATTAAAAAAAAATACTAAAATAAAAATACAGTCAAACCTCGGTTTTCAAACGTCTCTGTTATTGACCAAATCGGTTTTTGACCAAAAATGTTGCCTCCGATTACAACCGAAAATCGATTCTCGACCAAACTGAGCACACTTGAATGCGCCACTTGACTCCTCTCGCCTTCCTTACACGAGGAAGTGACGCTTCCTCTTGTAGCGTAAAATTGTGAACAGACGTGTACAATAAAGATTTTATTTTTTTTTTAAGTGTGGTTTCGGTTTTCAAACAAATCGGTTTTCGAACAGCTTTCTGGAACGGATGATGGTCGAAAACCGAGGTAGGACTGTAATAATAATAGTAAGTCAGGGGTGTCACTTGACAATTTGTAATTTTTGACCTAAAAGTGTGCTTTACTGTAGATTATTTCTAAAATATTTCTCCCACGCCCCACAAAAAAAAAATCTTAATTGAACCTTACTGTGTAAATCCAGCCTAAACAACGCTTTGGGCTTCCAATGTGCTGTTTTTGTTTTGTTTTGTTTTCACAGTAACACAAAGTCACAGCTAGACAAGAAAATCTGATTTAGGCATGAACAGATATCCAAGTCATTGGCGATACAAATCCCGAAAGCATAAACCTGTTCTTGTCAAACCCCTCTATTCTCTGACTGTGGGCATCAAAGCCCCTTTCTTTTTGCATAAACCTGAATGCTACCAACGGGTAAGAGCTGCGGTGGCGAAGAGTGAGGCGACAGCACACATGTAAAAGTGCGGGGGAAACATCAGGCGCTAATGCGGCAGTCACAGTGCCGACTGTCAGTTCCGGTTTGCACCGCTGCTTCTGTTTTCTCTGCTACGGCTACAAGGCAGGTACAGTACAGGTACAGTGAACCCACTGTTTTTCGCGTGGGTTACGTTCCAAAAAGAACCCGCGATAGGCGAAACCCGTGACACCATCAGTATAACTGTTCCTTTAGGTTTTATTCCTCGTTTAGAAAGACTTGATGAGTCGACCAATGTTCAACAGCTTTTCTTGGGGGCACAATAACCTAAATAAATGTGGAGTCTTGAGCAAATAACAGATGTTGTCATTTTACCATCACGTTGAAAGGTACATTATTTTAACGTTACTATGAGCTTAGAATCACGACACTTGCCATCAACGTTATTTTTTACAATTACAATTACAACACAACACAATACAATACTGTACGATAGAATGAAACCAAAGGTCAAAACCAGTTTTTGTTGCAAACATAAATTTGGCATGCTGTACAGAGACGAGGCGCCGTCACTGTTGGCATTGGTCTTTAAGCCAATCAGGATGCAGAACACAATGCACTGTTTAAAAAAAAAAAAAAAAAATCTGTGACACAGCTTCGCCGTGAATGGTCAACCGCGTGATAGTGAGAGTTCAGTGTAGTATGTAGTGCTACCCGTGTTAACCTGCCTTCCACCCAGGGGTTCTCAAACATTTTGTAGATTTTATAACAAGGAACCCCTGACAGGCATGATTTTTTTTTTCCTTTGGGGAGGGGTAGGCATTTATAATCTCAATGGCAATCATACATAATGTACCTAATTGTCACCTCTTTTATTGAAAGGGCAACATGGCTGTGAACAGATGGGAGCTAGTTTACAGTGGCACAGGCTGTTTCCCTAATTTAGCGACTGATTAGCGACTTTTCCGACCATTCTAGTGAGCATTTTCCAAAAACAACGCCACGCAAATGTAATTCCATTTCAAGGACAGATAACACGAGCGTAGTCACTTGCCCATTATTTTTCAGGCAGTGATTTGTCCACTTGTCAGAAACTTTTGACCCAATGTATGTGCGGCCATGCCTCAAACATTTTGCAGAGGTCTCCTTACCTCACTTGTACACGGAGGCAGTGGAACAAATTGCGTTCAAGGGATACTTCCCAAAAAGAAGGCGACCAAAAGACCTCCAAATAATCAAGAGTGGCTTATTTCTGCTCTCCTCTTCCGCCGCCTCTTGTTCCACATGACAAAGGAATAAGAAGGCCAGATTGTATTTCCACTTGACCAAGCCACAGAATTAGTGGAGTGAATCCATCAGGCCTTTACATCAATTTTTTTAAAAACATTTTTGGAACTACCGTATATTTTCGCTCTGTGGCCGTTTACTTTAAGAAGCTTTCGCGACCAATTTAACCACATAATCCAAAACGTGATCCCGCAAGGTGTAGTCCACGACATGGACGGTAAATCGAGCGTTTGAAGTCGTCTCACCATGTCGCCCAATTAAGGCGTATCGTCCTGATGCCTGCCCAGACTATCACATAAGAGCCGAGCTGACTTTTGCTTGCGAATCGGTGCTGAACCCTAACTAAAATCCTACCGCTTCCTTAGAAGCTCGGCAGCACTTGTGATAAGCTGCTAATTGGAACCTTTGAAAGCACAAGCTTGGCAGAATGAAGTGACTGCTCATTTTTAGTGCATTAGCGCGCGTGTGTGGGTGTGTGTTTGAGGGTGTTCGGGCTAGCGTTGCGAAAAGAATAATTATCCACATTTCCCCACGTTGTGTGCGTCTTACCTCCCACACTGTTGTGCCTTTCTAGCACTTGTGTTTGTGTTATAACTGCTGTGCGTGCGGGTGTGTTGTCGTTGTTGGGACACATGTAAATTATATTCATGCACAGATTGTTGCACACCCTTATAGGCGCACACACACACACACACACACACACACACAAACACACACATACACTCAACCTTACGCAGGTTGTGTTTTCAAAGCGACATCCCAAACATTCCTTTAACTTCAAGTCACAATGAGCCTCTGTTTCGTTCTGTGTAAACAAGTCCGACATTTATTTTGTTTTGTTTTTTTACTCTGTCTGGCACACATGTCGTTTTGATTGCCAACAGAACGTGAAACCCTGAAGAAGACCACACCAACCGGTTCAGGGTGTCCCCCGCCTACTGCCCGAAGACAGCTTTGATAGGCTCCAGCACCCCCCGCCACCTTTGTCAGGATAAAGCGGATCAGAAAATGGATAGATGGATGCATATTGCTATATTACATATATTAAATCCTGATCTGCTAGACATAAGATGAGGGCAGTTTCAGAATCAGCGCAATAATAATAATAATAATAATAATAATAATATCTCTTGCATCTCTGATAAAAAAAAAAAAAAGTAAACATTTGTTGACCAGTGTAATTAACAGTTAAGCCATTCAGAATAGCAGTGTCAGGCTAAATGACTCTCATGTTCATGTTGCGGAGTTACAATTAGATGCAAGTCAACCCTCTGGGCATTACCATAAACCTTACTCCCTCCACTAATGAGGTAGTTTTTCCAGTTGAGTATGGCTCCCTTAAAAGCAATTAAGAGGACTGGTCTATTCTCATTTAGCGAAACTGGAGCTAATAAAGGCAGGGGATTGCCCAAGTACAAGCCGAGAAAGCCAACTCATTGGTCATGTTTACATGCAAGTCAAATAACCCTTTCCGTAATATTAGCAATGATCCGGTTGCCCAAGGTGGTGGAAACACCCACAAAAGCCAGTAAACGTGTCTCTGAATATTGAAGGGAACACCCACTTGTCTTCCGGGCATGTTCTATTTGCAAGGAATCTTGATCTTTTGAATACAGAAAGTATTTCTATGCGGGGCAACCCGGCGGGAAAAACGAACGAGGTGGACACCAACTGCTTTATTCATGTGGTGAAAGACATCATGTCTTTAATCAATGTTAGAAAGTATCGAGAGAGCGGCACGGCAAAGTCGGATTTGTACGAACGCCAGACTATATAGAGGACTGCTGGAAGATGCTTTTAAGTACTGCTGATGTGTCAGTAACAGCATCAAAGTACCAACAAGAGGTGAACTGCTATCGGCTGCGCACTGTTGGTGATCCGCCGTACTGCTGCTGTTTATGTTTTTGGATGGAAGAAGTAGAACTGACGCCTATTTGCGTCATGACATTGTTGTGGCTTGGATGGGGATATCCCAATTGAATTCAATTATTTTGTATGCAGGAGTAACTCTTTCTGCTCAGGCATGTAAACAGGTTCTTCCGAATGTTTCTGGAACCAAAAATTTTAATTAACCATGAACCCAAATGTTGGCGGCATTATACTGCAAATATAGTCACTGAGGAATAGAAGTTGGACTATCGAGCCTTTTAGGTTTCTGCAGTCTGAAATCAATACTTGTTGTTCTGAGGCGCTGATGTTGATATTTGTGCCAGATAACTATGCTGATGTAAGTTAAGGTGTTTTCTTGAGACAAAAGTAGTGCATTGCCACCATCTTGGTTACATTGACACTTCCGAGTGCTGAGCTTCGAATATGTAGGGGGTCAACTGTCGTTTTAAGTGTTGATATCACCAATCACCACGAGGTGGCTGATGTCTTATTTGCCCTTAAACTGGGTCTGGTACTTCAGCAGGAGTAGGATATATTTTTGGACGGATTTGGAATGATATACTGATCCTGGTCTACATGTATTGCTTTACCATTTGTGTTCAAATATCCGTCGATTGAAGGTTTATTTACAACACCATAAATATGACACTATTTGTGTTAACTGTGGTGTTTTGCAAGGGGCCGTTAGCAAGGAGGGCTGTTAGCATGAAGCTCTCGGACGTTCCAATGGCAGTCCTATGGATGTTTTCAAGAAACAATTTGTAATTATTTTTTGTTTTATGTTTCGTTGGACAGGAAACCTCATCTGGTCGTGGTAACAAACAGATTGAAGTCTATTTTTGAACACTCTTTAACTTCTCAAATTCCCGCTAATATGTCAAAGCAAAAGTGACTCTCGTCTCGAAAACCTCGGGTCACTCGTAGGTCAAGGCGCCGCTGTTTTTAAAACAACTGTAGATGTGAGACAAACTGCAGTCATATTAATACAATATCAGATATTGTTGAATTCATGTCATTGTGTCATGACGAAGCGTTTATGATGCGAACGGCGGAAAAAAGTATCATGTGTAAGAGCATCATTATTATATTTCCTCATAATGTGACATTTCCTCGAATCATCATTAGCAAACCTGCTAGCGGTGAGTTACTTGAAAGTTCATCATCATTAAAAACAACCGCAAGGATTCCTTTTGCTTGTGTTCATGCCACGGAGGAACAAACAGTAGCAGTGCCGGCATAACTGGCAAATGTCAATTTGGGTTGGCATGGCGACAGTCACCGAACTTGGGGGACTAAGATCCAAAGGGTTAAAACCTACAGATAGGAGTCCAGATATTAATGCTGAGCTTAATCAGACACTTGAGTACAAAAGCTCTCTTAAATGAAAACTGTTTTGCTCCAAAGCTCGTCTTGCACACAGCTGCTGTGAGTGTTGCTTAACCGGGGAAGAAAGAGAAACTAATTCAGAGGAGATCAGTTGAAGAGAAGAGGCCGAGCGGAAATGACAGATGGATGAAAAAGGGGAATTGGAAAGAAGGGACTCGAGAGAGGACAATGCACAAGACGAGAGCGAGAGACAGAGAGAGTAAGAGGACATGAGAACCGTTTTTTGTTGCCTTGTGTGCTCTTCCTGAGCTCTCTTCATAGAACACAACTAAACCCGCTGCAGCCTCGGCATGTTTACACAATCGTAGCACTGCGTCAAGCTAAAAAAGTCACCAGCACTCTTGAGAAATGTTTTTTAATTATTATTATTTTTTAAATCCAGCGTGCCTGTGTCCCCACCCACAGTTTTCTGTTTTCACATACTCTCTGTGTTGATATCAGTGATGTCATGCACATGTTCACACCCTCGTTATCAGTAGTTGGCAGATGTTCCACGTTGCCTCTTTTGGCTGTCAGCAAGTTTGTTTTCTTTAAACTGTGTGCAGCGCGACATACGAGAGCGTTATTTTCACACTGGATCGGTTGATATATGATATAATGAGCAGTATAAACCACTAAATCGTTGCAAGCTGTTACCTGTATGGTCTGAACAGCAACTTTCAAACACGCAGCAACATAAATCTTGCCAAGCCATTCGACTGTCTCGTGACCATGATCTTTTGTTGAGCGTTGAGTGAGTCAAACAAGATTTGACCTTCAGTTACTCTTTGGGATGCGGATCTTTTATTAACATTGCATTTTCTAAATGCAAGTTTCTAAATGAGCGTGCACAAAAACTACTTGATCATCCTAGATAAGGCCCGCAGAATGCTAGAAAAGCATATTAAGGACGCAGCGATAATCAACACGAGGGGATGTGCGCTGCATCACAGCTGTGCGTGCGCACCAGAGCAAAGCGAATATTTCAAAGGACAGAACACATGACCTGTAGAGCGCAACGTACAATCGACAAGCCTTTCTGATGAAAGCCAAACAAATCATGTTGCCAGTCCTGTCATGTGGGCAGCACATGCAGACTGATGTCCCACAAATCATACATAAAGTAACCGAATGTCATCTATTTTTACATCACAATAACAGCTGCGCTGTCACGGTAGTATGATTGGCACACCGGCTTGGAATAAGGACATCGTCGTCGCTGCCGTTGCCATAGCAACTAACGATTGCCTACTTTGGCGGTCGACCACCCAGAACAGATCCCAGCATTTATGTTTTTTGTACACGGGTTTGTATTCGGTGCTCAAGTACACTTAACTGTCCTGTAAAATCATCCATCCATCCATTATTACCTGAGCCACTTATCCTCACGGTGAGGCACAGTGAGCCCCCCCCCACCCTCTCTCCGCTAAAATAGTTTATACCCACATAAAAGTGCTACCAGATAGCCGCCAAAATACGATTGTCGTCCGAATGAAACTCCTCAACTCCCTTCAACAGAGTTCCTTGACACCAGATGCCAGGAGATGGCAGCAAATGGCACTTTCTGTCCGAATGAAACTCCTCAACTCACTTTAAAATCGTCAAGTGAGGTCAAGATGCCACAAGGTGGCGTCAGAGTTTCCCATCACACGTGGAGATTCACTGTTCATTTTAAAAATGAAAGAATCCATTGGGCATCCTACTCTGTCATTTGTAATGCAATATTTCAAGTGACGTTTAAACTTTAAAGTCCCATATATTAATTAGTACAATAACAGTTAAGACTGTCAACTTTAACGATTAACTACCACTAATGCACAAAAATCATGTGGTAGCTTCAGGGTAAAATGCAGAACTCCAGAGCAAGAAAAAGTCTTTCAAAGAAAAAGCATGTCGTTTCAGAATGTTGATGATCACGCCTTACGTAAGAAGGTGCCAGGCCCGTTTCCCCACATTCAGGACAGCGAACATATAAATGAGCGTGCCTCTTGGTATGGAGGACATCTGACTTGCTACACCATTCATGACTACTAGAGGAGTTAAATATCAGTCTTGCATTTCCCCCCGTCGAGACTCTTTTACATCCAAGAAGACGACACGCACACACCAACGCATGGCGCAGACCCCCGTGTCTTGACGTAACATCGTTGGTATTCGAGAAAAGACGGGCTTGGGACCGTGGGGGCTTACTAAACACGAGCTCCAGATGTTAGTCAGATGAAGTACACACACTGACTCACTCGCAACAAGTCTCTTAACACGCACTTTAAGGTAAAACGGTGAAACGTGGATCGAAAAAAGAAAACAAAGACAAAAACCCCCCCCAAAAAAATGACGTGCCTGAGATTTTCACAAATATCATATGCAGTGTACCTCCGCTTTCAGGGACAAGTGACACAATGTTAATGTCAGCTTATTCCGAATGCTGAAACGAAAATTGTTTCTGTGCTCAAGTCTGGAAACCCTGGAGACCAAAATCAGAGACTCACTGACTTGCTAATGGAATTTTTTTTCAAAAAAGTAACTCAGGAACTCACAATAAGAGCATTGAAGTGGCTGATTGCAGACTCCATACCTCAGTATAAAAAAATAAAACAAAACAAAACAAACAAAAAAAACCGCTGTTACAACCTCAACCGAAGTCAAGAATATTGTCCGCAATCCTGACATGACTTCATGAATCGAAACACTGATTCCTCAATGTTCAGTAGAACAATATGGAGAAGGAAAGGAGCATCTGGGGAGACCACATAAATCTCTCAAACATGGTGTCGTGTCATGGCCGTGAATGTCTTCTGATGTAATGGGCTTCCTGGTGTTTCTCGATGATGTGATGATGATGGCTGAACGACTGTCCATATGAACGGTGGGGGCGTACGTGCTCTGCTCCACTTCCATCGGATGCTACGAAAAGACCCTAAAGACATTCTCCAAAAGCTCGTGAAGGCAAACAAAGCTGCCCCGAATACACTCATGCCACCGCGACAGGACGTCGTCGCTCTTAAAATATGAATGTTTGCGTTTATAACTCTGCATTGCTCTCCTACCACTGCTGCATCCCCCCCCCCTCCCTCTCTCTCCGTCGTCCTGGAGACAGAGGTCGAGAAGGACGTTTGCAGCAGCTGCGCGTCTATTTACTTACTGGCAAAAATCAATGCTTCACACTCACATTTCAACACGACGGTCATAAATGAAGTGAATTGGACTCAGAATTAAGTGATTATTTCCAGGCGATCACTACATGCTTTGCAGAATGAAAAAAAAATGTAGAAAATAACATACATACAGTATGAAGTGTGTCAGAAAAGTCCCAGGATTGAGGCGCACGCGTAACTTGTGGCCTTTTAACACGTGTCAACATTCTTTCCAGCGTGTTGAATTGAGATTCGGAAAAACAATATACCCAGCAACAAGCATCCTGTTTAGCTTTCAACAAACTCGGCGTGGTGGGTCAGGAGTGGAACAAAAAATCTGGAAAAAAATACAACAAAACACCACGAGATGTCCGCACGAGATCGCCAGATGCCCCCGCAATATAACACCTTTCAATATAAGAGCCAGGAACATGTCTGGCTCATTTTATGCTGTGCGTGCAAAAGAGGGATCGCGTGTTATCTGTTTGCTGTTCATTTTCATCGTCCGGCTTTCAGCGTTTTACAGCACACGTGTTGGCACTTAAAAAGAGCATCTGCCCGAGAAAAGTGACACCTGACACGTCACATTGGCGGCAAAAGGGACCCGCCCACTGCCACACCTTTTCCGCGCATAGTGTGCGTGAGCGTGTGCGGTGAAGGGTAAAGACGAGCGGCTATGACAGTTCAGGTATGCGCTCGGGCTAGATGGGATGTATGCAACACCTAGCCCGCGTGATGTCACAAAGCAAAAGGAAAGAAACCATGACGCAATAACCATGAGGATGAACACAAACACTCTCGTAGGATGTTTACTTGACAAATATGCCACTGATTACAGTCGCAACAAACATTCTGCTAGTAGCAAGAGCATCTGGCTTTTGTTGTTATCGGGTCATAGTTGGAAGTTATGAAACACAAGAGTGAGACAAAACAATCATTCGTTGAGAATTACCCCCGAGGTGACTCACTGGGAGTCCTCTCCGCAGGTCGCAAAAGGCAACCGCGTTGACAAACATTCCGGATTTTAACTGATAGGCCTTGTCACATCTCCCGTTGAAAGAGAGCCACTGGCATCTGGACGGGGCGCATCTAAGTGAAAACACGTGTTGCGGAAAAAGCATCTTTGGCTTCCAGAGTGAAGGAACCGCGTGGCGATTTTTATGTCGGTACGCATCTAAACAGTGAATTTAGAGAGGGCCGAAATGCTGCTGTCGTATACCACAGAACAAATAACGAGGACAAGATGGAAATAACTACATGAGTAGGAGAGTCAACAGGCTTTTGAATTATGTTTGTGTGACAAATATGCCTTTCTGTGGCTTTCCTGTTTTGCAGAATCAACGCTAAATCTTCATCTTTTCGAGGTCACGGGGTCTGAACTTACTGGATCGTTGACCTCTTCTAACATAACATCTGGAAGACCTTCCAAAAGCCTTCTGGCCAACAGAGGATTCGCATGCTCAACGCGACAAGCTCGCCGGTCGTGAAGTGGCGCAAGAGCTGGATATGGAGAAACTAAAAGCAAGGTACGTGCATCACGTTTTCTTAATAACCAATTTCGATCATATATCTTGTGGTATCCATGCGATGATTCAACTCAACTAATAAAACACACAACTCCCATGGCTAGCATCGTAGCATCATGTGAAAGTCAGCCTAGCATACCATTGAGTGGTTCTTTTGGGGACTGACGTGTTTGATTTATAATCTGTTAGGCGAAATGAGATGGTCTTTTTTTTCCCTAAAACTATGAACTGATAACAACAAGCGCCAGATACTCTTGCTAGTAGCAGTAGCACTGCTATCAGTGTCAGATAAGGAGGATGCAGTCGAGATGAGGTGAGTGACACGAGTGATGCTTTTCATCACAAAGATATGAGTCATAAAAAAACGTGGAAGAGACAAGTATACTTCCACTTATTCAAGAATTTGGGGGTTTAAAAAAAGAATGACTCTATTTTTGTCAGTGATTATGAAAGCAGGTGACGTGTTTACCTTCTTCACGGCCAATGATGGTTGCCTCCTGGTGTGTTTTGGCACCTGACAACTCGTACTCCTCTGTAGCATGGACTGCAGCATGGCAGAGCCGTTCCTTTCCTCCTCGGGCTTGTCCTCGCTGGGTGATGTCGGGAGTGAAGTCGGCGCGGGGCTGGGGGGGTCCGGGGGCAAAAACGGGGGAGGCGGCTCCTCCCCGGGTATGGCCATCTCCTCTGTGGCCGTGAGGCGCAGGTTACGCAGGCGTTCGTGCGTCTCCTGATCCACCACCAGTAGTCTGGTCTCATTTTCCACAGCTTTGATCCGCTGTACCACCTGCGGGATGGGAGACAAAGTATGACGGACACAAATGAACCCCTCGAATATTTTGGGTGAGCAACGTGATCTGCAGACTTTGGGCTTTTAAGTTGACCAGAAATCTACAGTGACAATCAAAGTGCAGGAATCTGTATCCACAGCACAAAGTATGTTGCAATCTTCCCACAGCACAGCTTGGCATAAGCGTACTAGTTTGTCACATCCTCAATTACTGTCAAGGAACTTCCAGGCTACAGTCTTGATCAACAGGTTTGCACAACTTTTAAGTACATGGAGGTCTCTTGTGTCACGTACGACCAGTATAAGACTGCTGAACTTTGCTATAAAATCTATCGCGTATCAAAATGCATATTTCGAGACCGATCCAGTAGGTGTAGAGCACAGCAAAAAATATGTCATGGTATGAGGTCATTACATTTTTTTTTTTTTTTTTGGTTGCAGCTGTCATCTGCAAGGAAACATAGCAACAATGTCTCCTGGTATTAAAATGAGTTTGACACCCCTGGGTGTTAGGCATGACACTTGTAGCAATTCTTTGGCTTTTTACTATGGGTGGTGCACCGCTCAAAATAGAACCTTTGATACTTTGATAACAATTTTTAAACAGCTTTTTAGGGGGAAAAATATGGTAGGCGTACAAAATAAACACCATAAAAGTCAATGACCAAGGTAGGGTAGCAGTCAAAACAGATTTAACCTAATAAAATAAAAATATATAATGAAATCGTTTTATTAAAAATTCAATCAGATCAAATAAAAGGATGTCAACAATAACAGAAAATGGAAAACCCAAATAATCCGGTTTGTCTGGGGGTTGTAATTTGAAGCGTTTCCATGGGTGCCTTCATAAAAGTTGAATTCGGGGGTACGACGGTGCCACAGAACCGACTCCAAGTGCATTTGTGGCGGCGTTTATTGCATTGTGAATACCTGGTGGTGTGTCTCTCGCTCCACGTTGACGCCGTTGACCGCAACCAGGCGGTCCCCCGCGCGTAAACCAGCCGCTTCTGCGGACGAGCCGGGCTCCACTTTGCGGATGAACTGCCCGGTCTTGCCTTTCTCGCCGTGCAAGTGAAAGCCGTAGCCTTGCTCCCCTTTTGTCATGACACAAAGCCTTGGTTTCCTCTCGCTCGCCATGTCCTCTTGTATTTGTAATCCCTTCGCAGAATTCAGGTGATTGGAAAAATTGCAAATCCGGTTCAAAAGTGGGCTAATCGCATACCTGCCAATTACGCCCGCTTCCCAGAGCAACACCAGCTACTAAAAGTTAAAAAAAAAATACAAATAAAATCCACAGTTGACAAGACGTGCGTTCAATAGCGACCATTGCTGGCGGTGTGTTCAATTCCAAAATGTGATCCTCGGCGGTTTTCAGTGTAGCGTGATGGATGTTCACGCATGAGCTCCAACTTTTCCCTCGACATCTAAGCGTAACAACGGCTCGCTTCCACTTGCACAGTCCATGTGGGGCCTCAGCACCACCCTCTCCCCAACCCGGCCCAGATGTTGCAAGACATCAAGTGCACCCAAATTGGTGCAATACCGCCCCCGTGTGGCAAACCTGTTCAAGTAAACCTCGCGCGCACCTAAAACCTTAGCAGTGCGTTTGTGATTTTTCAAACACTACCTAATAAGAAACGTCAACTCTCCTTCACCATCGTGACCGACATTATATCATATCATTCCAAATCCACCAGGTATTATTCAGCTGGCTCGTGTAAAATAATGTAGGACCGGATAAGGACGGCAGCCATAAGATTTGAAAGATAGACTCTCGAGTGCTTTTGAAATTCAAGTGGGGGTCGGGGGAGGGGGTTGAGATAAAAGAACACAACTAAAGAGAAAAAGCAGCTGTGTTCCGAGAGCTTGCGTTCCAAGGTGTGCGAATGTTCCACGGTTCGTTCTAGTGAAGAATTTTTGAAAGGAAACATTGGCAATGAATCGAACGGTGACAATTTATTTTGAAAACTGGCAAAACTTGAATGCAAAAGAAATCATTTTGAACGCATCCCCACACCCCTCATCCAGATACATTTTTTAGCTTGACACTACGTCTCCCACTTTTTTCATTGAAATACACTCACCGACCTCATATTTGAGGTTGCTGCATTTATTTGCAGATTTCTGTGTATGTCTGAGTTTTTACATTTTTTTTATGGATTCCAGTCTCCTCTGAAAAACTCACTTATTTGCTGTTTTTGTGCTCAGATTAAAAGTATTGCTTTGACGCTGATCCTGTAGCGTCTTGGTCTCAAGCAACGATGCTAAAGTGAATTAAGGCGCTTCATTTACCCAACAGCACTGCTTTGCTGCCAACCTGTAGTATCTTGGTGTCAAGGATTCGTGTTGGAGTGAGTTGAGGAGTTTCATTTCAATGAAAATAGTAGTCATCTTGTGGTATCAACATGCAAGTTTAAATCTTTTTTTTTCGGCACAGGGCTTTCCACTGCAGTATTATTTATTTGTCAATCAGACTAAGAAACACATGTATAGTTCCCTGAAATTTTAACACGTAAAACTCTGATGAATGAACATCATACAAAAATACTGCTCTTGGTCACAGATTAAGTCCCCTTTTTGACTCTTCCAGTGAATAGAAAATATCTAAACTAAAACAAAAGGGCATCTGAGGGAGCACACTTGAACTCGTCGAATTTTAAACATGACCACGTTTTGCCTTTTGCAGAGGTTCTCCATCAAGAATTTGATCCGAACAGCCTTGCCGAACACTACAAAGATAAAGAACTGAATTCTATCCTGGTGAGAGTTATTGTGCAATGAAATTCTCGTCAGTCTGAGGTCCAGGTTGAAACGGTGGCACTTCCGTTTGGCTTGGGGCCAACGTGTCGCATCATCTCACGGCATTGACTGACCATTCAATGCCGTTGAAGAGTCATTGTCAGGTTTTCCAGCGGCCTCCATCTGGACGCACTGTGAATAAATAGACTTGAACGTTACGTTTCAGGAATAACGCACCTTTAATTCACACGAGACTGTTCTTTTGATGGCGGCACCCCCAGCGGCTCCTCTCTGTATGTCGCACATTTGACAATAAAGTTGACATGAACATGAACAAACCTCATAAGACTTCAGGGTCACACAGCATCTAAATTATTGGCAGGCTATCTTATTAAAGTGGCAACACTGACATTGCTGTAAATATTTGATTAGATGTTTTCATTATATAACACTGAAGAAATATGAAGTAGTCAGTGAATGGCTTGAATAAACTAGAAATTTACTGTCTCCTCAAAGTCACACATCACCCTTAATGTCTTACTGCTAGCAGCAAAAGTGAGTACACCCCCGAGTGAAAATGTCCAAACTGACTCAGGAGGTTTCGACCTGATGCCGGTTACAGAGACAAACACCTGTTTACACTAAAAGACGATTTAGAGTCACCAAATAACCTCATGTGTGTTTTTAGAACGTGGCAGTAAGTTTGAGCTGCCAACAAAACAAAACAAAACAAAACAAAACAAAAAAACAACAACAATGCAAGCAGGGGAGGGCATGCAAACTCCACACAAGGCGCCCAGGGCCAAGATTCATAGCAGTAACCCAAATATAAAAGTTATAGAAATCCACTTTTATTGGGTTCTTTAGGTCAGGGCTTGTCAAGTGCATCCTACCTGGCTGTTCGGTATTTTTCCATTGTGGCTCGGATTCCCGGCTGGGAAAAGCAGATCGTGGTTGGCCGCCGGCTTGTCGTTGGGTGCGGCCTGTTGGGCTTCCCTCAGGTTTACAGAGGCAACACCCCCTTTGGGTTTGTGCAAACAGAGCACCTTTTGAAAGCTCTGTCTGAATTTGTCGGAGAGGAAGCCGTAGAGAATGGGGTTGGCGCAGGAGTTCACATAGGTGAGGGTGACGAGGAAGAAGTAGACCGCCGCTGTGGCATTGTTCTCGGGGATGATGTGGACCAGGTTGACAATGTTGGTCGTGAAAAAGGGCATCCAACAAAGTACAAAGACCAGGACAATGATCACCACCATGCGGGTCACCTTCCGCTCCGATTTACGCCGCTTGGTCACGCCCGCCCGGACGCCTGCCGACCTCACCTGGAAAGAGATGAGAGACCATTATTTCACCGCAACCTTAACGCGTGGAAGCCGCGGCAAAAGTCGGCGAGACGTGTACCTTGATGACAATGAGCAAGTAGCAGATGCTAATGACCAGCAGCGGTCCGAAGAAGCCTAGGATGGATGTGTAGAGGATAAAGACAACAGACCACCAGTTCTGCATCTCGGGCCACGTGATGTTGCAAGTGTTGAAGCCCTCCTGAACGTGTGAGAAGATGGTGACGGGCAGCACGACCAGAAAGGACACAACCCACAGCATGCCGCTGAAAATCTTGGCCACCTGCAGCCTCCTCCACGTGGCGCTGCGGATGGGATGGACCACCGCCAGGTAGCGATCGATGCTCATCACCGTCAGGCAAAAGGTCGACATGAACTGGCTCATGGCGTCTGCCGTCATGCACACCTTGCAGAAAAAATCCCCATAGGGCCAGTAGTAAAGGACGCTGTTGGTAGCCATGAAGGGGATTCCTAAAATGTAGAGTTCATCCGCCACGGCTAAATTGAAGATGTACATGTCGGTCACTGTCTTCATCTTGGTGTAGCGGATCACCACGAAGATGGCCAGCGAGTTTCCGAGGAGACCCACGATGAAGACGACGCTGTAGACGATCCCCATGACCACGCGGAAGGGCAGCGGCTCCATCACATTGGACATGCTGCCGTTGTGGTCCGTCATGTGGAGCCGAGGGAAAGACGCGTCCGCTTCCTCGGACGCTGATGTGATATTGTATTCGGCCATCTTTATCTTTTGGCAGGGCTATCCAAATGGAATATAGTTGGCGACAGCTCAGAGGGGGGGAAGAAAATGTGAAATCATTATGTGCTATATGTGTAAACTGTCTCAACTTAGTTTTTCGCTTTTGCCAAAATCCCGCTAGTTAAATAATCGTAGCCTTTCCACATCACGAGAAGTGTCGCTACCACTTAGCTCGCGAGCTAACAGGGACTCTCGCCCGGAAGATGGGGGGTGTGCCCGTTTTTGTTATTTCCCTTCTCAATCTGAAAACATATATTTTGGATTTGTAAATATGTGCAGGCCTACTTTTTAAGTCATTAGGACTCCATTTTTTTTTTTCTGCCAAGGATGGGGTCATGGAAGTGCAGATTTTTCGCAGGCAACCATTCGTCAATAAGGGCGGGGTGTGGGAGGGGAGGCGGGTCCGGGATGCGGGAAACGAGTTGCTGACCTATAATCTCGATCGTGACGTGCCGTAGATGCCCCGCTCCCCCAGCCCCGCAAAAAAAAAAAATCATCTGCGTGGGCGAACGGCCTGCAGACCAGTAACAGGCCGCGGGTTGGGGGGTTGGAGACCGCCGCCTTAAGGAATGCCCTTGAATTGCGATGATATGTTCTCACCGTGAGTGAACTCCACTAATTTGATGAATGTTAGCTGTCAGTCTTTGCAACCTGGGGCTGTGGAAACGTGTTGCGCAAATACGGTAACTGGTTTGATGTAAAGAGTCAGTGAACCGCGCTCCAAAAACAGGAGTGACGTGCAGCCCGCAGCGCGTTGTTGAGAAAACAAACACCATGTTTGCTTCAGGCTACGTGCTGCTTGACATCTCGGGGCCACCGCTGAAGTCATTTTTAGAGCGTTATTGTCCAGATGACTACATCTCGATGTGGCCTCGGGCCAATTGTTGTCTTGACAAATTCAATTGAAATGCACAAAAACTTGAAACGTTTCGTACATTGTACATGTAGTGCTTTCGTATTCCTTTGACAATATGCAGATCACCGCGACGCATTCAAGAAGCCTGAGTTTACCTTTTCAAGTTACAAAAGACCATTAAAAAAATCTGAACGCGCTCTACAAAGTCAAAACATAGCTCAGCTGTTTTTTTTTTTAATGAAATTGTTCGTCTGAGTTAAAATTCCGAATGAAATGGGGAAATGTTCATATTCAACCATTACACTGTTAATCTCATGTGCTTAAATGTTTCCAATTCCACAATTTCCCTCCCACATCTGCCTTAAATTTGTAGAACTTGACTCTGACTGCGACCCTCTTCCTGCTTGTGTTGTTGCGGTGAGGATGGGACGTGTCCTACCTGTCGCCGTGCGCCTCAGATGCTCCGCGCCGCCGCCGCCACCACCTGGAGTGATGCTCTGCACTCTCCGCATCAAAGCAGTCTTGGATCTTTTTCAAGGTCAGAGAGAAGAACCTTCCAGCTCGGTTTCCTCGTCGCTTTGAAGCGTCATGTTTGCGGACGTCTGCGCGCCGCTTCCGCCGTCTTCGAAAATATGATGGTGAACTTTGCCGTCTGCAGGTTGGGTTGGGAGCTTCTGTCCAGGGCGACGACACCGTGTCAGAAACCCCTCGAGGATGGATGCACAGTGAGTATTTATATGAGGAAAATGTACCCCCCTCCCCCTTCTGACGCCAAAGTCCCACCCATCGGTGGGTGTTTCTACGATTACAGCTCAATAGCGCAAAAGCACACATTTTATACCAATTTCTGTCGTTTTTATCGCAACCACCAGTGGCTCATACAAACTATGAATAACTGAGTGTGTGTGTGTGTGTGTGTGTGTGTGTGTGTGGGTGGGTGTGTGTGTGTGTGTGTGTGTGTGTTGCGACGGAGAGTAACACCGAGACCGCTTGGGATGGAGTATGTGGAGAAAGGGTACGAAAACTGTGGGTGGAATTTTGCGTGCCGTGAGGACGCTGTTTCAGTATTTTCCACGTCGGCACGTTGTTTTGGTCACAATGGGTCAGTTGCTGACGTCTTTTGAAAGGACCTGTTTGGCTGGTCCCGATCAGGACCGGGTTGTGAGTCAACACACAGCTGCGTATAGAAACCGGCCCCGCAGGGATGTCGTGCAGAGCCAAACAGCACGTCCTGGCTGATGACATGGCTCATTTATCTTATATCTCAGTGACGGGGGCGCTCAAAGACACATATTCACTCAGCACGTTGCCATTGAAAGCCGCGAATCGAATCAATAAATGGTAACCCTTGTGAGGATAAAGCGGATCGAAAAATGGATGGATGGATGGAAAAGGCATTTGAATTGCACTTGGCTTTGCAGAGCTCATGACATCAGGGTGTATTCAGCTGAAGAAGATTCAATACGTTATTCCAATACTTAATTAAATTTTTATTGTCCTTGTCATTGTTAGGGGTCTAGTCCTGGGTGCACTTCACTTCTCACCAAACTTCAGAGGGGACAGAAGTCCCTCATTAGTGATGGAACTAACACAAAGGTAAAAAATATATATATATATATATATATATATATTTTTTTT
Source organism: Hippocampus kuda (assembly GCA_901007745.1). Classification (NCBI taxonomy): domain Eukaryota; kingdom Metazoa; phylum Chordata; class Actinopteri; order Syngnathiformes; family Syngnathidae; genus Hippocampus; species Hippocampus kuda. The sequence goes on along the minus strand of CAAKHF010025336.1, from coordinate 19,315 downwards.
TTTTCCATAGAGTTTATAAGAATCCCGTGAGTGCCACACTAAATCAACTTGATTTGTTTTGCAAGTGGGCACTCAAAAGGAAGGATAACCACAAAGCCACATGTAAGCTTTTATTGATTCCCCCCCCCTACCCCTCCCCATGCATTTTCACAACATCCTCCCGAGGCTCTAGAGAGATTTGACACTCAGTTGAATCACAGGCTTCTAACGACAAGTTCAGTGGAACCCAGCAGTAAAAAACAAAAAAAAAAAGTGTGAATAAAATTGCGACTTTACATCAAAAGATTCATTTGTAACATGATGTCACATCCGTAATTGTAGCAATGTCGAAGTGATATGAAGCTCGCGTGGCCATTATGTGTCCTGATCTTTTTCATTGTAGCGGGATCCAAAGTTCTCCAGCCCATTTATGTCATCTCTCTTTTTATGGCAGCGATACCGTTTTAATCATTAACTATACTCCAGTCCATCAACCTTGAAAGCATGAACTGCGCTCATTTTATCGTGAATGAAAAAAAAAAAGACAAAGGACATTCTATTGTATAAAAAGCAATTTAAAAGCCGCATGCACACAATGATTCAAGCACAGGAAACCTCCCCCCCCCCCCCAGTTTTAAAAACAGCTTCACTGCGCGCTGACACTCAACACGAGCCATATAGAGTAGACAGAGTCCAGGACGTAAACACAAAAGTTGAGAATTGTCATGAAAGTGACCATCACCAGTTTATCCCATGAACACAGGTAGCCACAGTTCGGTGGTCTCCGATTATTTCGGAAACTAAAAAGTGGCCAGATCACCATAGCTGTCAGATACATAACTGCTGCTAAAATGTCATAGACGATCACCATCTTGTCAAAAAACGGCAGGAGCGAGGTCAGCTGTCCAACGGTGAGCAGGATGATGAGCATAGCGAGGATGAAGCACAAGGAGTACACAGCCACGCACCACTGCAGTTCAGGAGAGTGCCCGTACTGACTTTCCTCCAGAGATGTGAAGATGAGACAGGCGAGGAAAGTTTCCAGCATCTTCATAATCCCGGGCGGCGTGGAGAGGAAGCCTCGGATCTGCCCGCTCGGCCGCAGGCGATTTAGCGTCACCTCGCCGACGTACAACCCGCAACACACGGCGGACACCACGGAAGCGCCGATCTGTCGGTAGCAGACGGCGCAGGTGAAAAACGTTGGGTAGATGACGCAGGCGGCCAGGCACATGAGGCTCGCCAGCATGGCGAAGGCGGTGGTGAAGTCATCCCAGGCGAAGGGCAACTTGGCGCTGAAGGTGGTGAACTCCAAGATGAGGATGAGGAGAGTGAAGAAGAAGCAGAAGCACCAGGTGAACATGCACCAGGCCCAGTAAGGAGACGGCACGTAGCCCGCCGATGCCACCAGGCTAAAACACACACACGTGAGGATGGCGGCCATCAGCCGCAGGATGCCCACCGGCTGGGTCAGCGAGTGGACGTCGACGTGGATCATGGCTCGTCCGGCGAATAGCTTTGACCTCAGAAATGATCCTCTCGCAATCCTCTCCTCGACTCAATCCATTTCTTTGCGCTGGAATACCACAGCAGAAGAGTTTGAGAAGCGGAGCCCGTCGAAGAAACCCAGGCAGGCGAGAAAACGCATGCTGTCTGTTCTTTCAAAGAGAAACTCGGCCTGCAGGGCGTGTGTCGTCAAACACAGCATCCTTGGTATCTGTGTTTGCTTTATGGCTTATGGTCTGGCTGTAATTGCTGATTGCACCTGTGCCGGTTGTTATCAAACCCGCATTAAGACACACTCATGCGGGACTTTGCTCCCATTGCCTCATCCAGGGGCTTATCTTCAACAGAGTTTGGCCTACGGGCTGGAGAACATGCGCAACGGCTCCTTCCCCGAGCTGGATGGTGACAATGCCGAGTGAAGCAATTATACGAACAATCAGTAGAGTGCAGACCTGTGCTAAGGAATTTTGGAGAAATCATTGACAAAATCAGTAAATTATCCATGAAGTAAAATAAAAACAGGACAGTTAACTGACGTTTTGTGTTTATAAAACTCACCGAAATGAACTATTATAATAGCAACGTGCCAGTCATTTTAGTCCATGTTCAATTCAGCTCATAAAGGAGGTTTCCGGATTTATTTTAAATTTATTTCATTTCGGTATTACTGTACGGCCGCACAGAGGAAAGAAGGTCCAATAGTAGTTTGGGAATTGTAGTTTATATTTTATTACACCATAGATGTGACTTTTTTTTTTTTGTCCCAAGTCTGCACTTTTGCACCAGTCTACATCACGTCTACATACATACGTAGTTGTTAAATTAAAACATTTGTGCAGTGTCAATCAACAATGGACATTATTTTATCAGTCAAGATAAAATTATAGATGCGGCTATTGAATTGGTTATCAACTAATTGCGCACTTAAACAAAAAATTTTCGTTGCTATTTTTGTTTGCATAATACTGCCCTCTAGTGGACATGTCGTTTAAAGCCATAACAATGTAGGCAGATCATACAGTGGTACGCTTGAACACCCCAAAAGTGGTACAATTCGGGGTATACACTTTCTTTCATGCTTATTTCAAGGATGGTTTGAGAAATCTACCAAAGCGTCTGAAAAAAACTATCAAATATTTGATGTAAAATTCCCTTGCACCCATACATTTTGGAGCATAATTTGCATGTTTGACGTTTGGATTTTTGTCTTTGATGGAGTGTAACGTTATGTTTCAGACTCATGATGTCATAGTGAATCGTTCTCAAAGGATGCACTCTTGTGACCTTTCCCTGCGCTTCCCGAACTGACTATCATGAGGTTTTCTGTCACATGTTGTGAAATGCGTGTGTCAGAGGAATGTCAGAAGTGTCGTAGAAATTTTTTCTATTTAACAGTGTTAACTTCTGTCACACATCCCGCTATATTTAAGAGTGGGTGGACATGCGTTATGTGAAAAGTTGTCATTTCCTGTGCTTCAAACATGCAGATGCAAAACAGGATGAGCTGCAGAAAGGTGTCAAGACAGGGGCACTCTTTCTCTTGTCTTTTTTTCGACTCCACGATATAAAGTCGGAGCAGTACACTCATTCAATGTTCTCACACACACACACACACACACACACACACACACACACACACACACACACACACACACACACACACACACACACACACACACACACACACACA
>CAAKHF010025336.1:0-16044 GCA_901007745.1 Hippocampus kuda | reverse complement strand
TCTCTGTGTGTGTGTGTGTGTGTGTGTGTGTGTACATACACACACACATACGCACACACGCACACACACACACACACACACACACACACACACACACACACACACACACACACACACACACACATATATACTGGATATATATACTGTGTATATGTGTATATATATATAGGTATATGCATATCTATAAAATTGACCAGGATGTAAATTTTACATCGCTCATGATGCATGATGTTTGGATTAAAATCGACACTAAATCCATTCTACTAATGTCACAGTATAATTTGATAGATTTTTTTTCTCTGACGTATGCAGTCACATGGGGAAGTTGGGTGGGGATGATGGGAGGGCCACCTGACAAAGTTGTGAGAAGTAGAAAATTGAAACACAGTCGATAATCCATCCTCTATTGGTCTTATCTATGTAGTGAAGTGCTGGTTTTATCATCTCCTTGCACATATTGGGCGTGCTCTTGATTTTGTGATCGCTCGGAGTCAAGCAGACACAGCAAGGAAGGTTTTTCCCTGTCTTTGCCGGTGTAAAAAGCCACAGGTAGGTAAATCATATTTGATCACATTATCAAAGAAATGGAGAGCGCATTTTGATAATGTATTATGTAACCCTGTTGTATTTGTGCCAAAATTTGAATATTCATTTCCCTTGTTTTTTTTGTTTTTGTTTTTTTTTTCCTCACACCTAATCAGAGCTTCCAAAGAGTGATATTTTATTCTTTTGATTTGCTTTTTAATGCCATCCTTATTTGCATATTATATCGGGTCTGTTGATAACAAAGTCATCTCCCACTGTTGTACAAAAAACTGGGTGAGGCACTCGTGCAAGCCTGTGGTGAACATGCGCGAGTGACTTATGCTTCTCTAAATGATTTAGTATGGATTTATGGTGAAACTGGATGGCTAGCAGGGACTGACTGGGAATACACAATGAGCAACGGTTCGACCACTTATGGGATCGGGACTCGTGCCAGGCAACATGATCGCAGCTTTTAAGCACAAGCCCATGCCTCTCTCCCTCTAATCAAATTATTGATAAGCTGAAGTAAAGTGCTTTGGCTCCGTGATTCCTGGACCATGGACTCGGAGCATTGCATTTTTCAGGTCACAATAAGACATCTTGTGCGGTACTCTTACGAACGAGAAAATAGCTCGCCATAAAAGATAAAATGTTGACCTTTTAACAAAAGGCTTCACTAGGCTACGCCACTCAGAGAATCGCAATGTTGAACTGAAAAATGTCACTTTCAGTCCTGTGCACGGAAGATCCGAGTTCCTCATTCGATGTAACGGGGTTATATAAATGATCAGAGTACACAGGTGAGTTGTGAATAGTTGATAGTGAAGTAATGAAGGGGAATTTTATGAATGCTCAAAGTGTCATTTGCAAGAAAAGGGTTGGCTGTGTTCGGGAGCTGTACAGTTGTGAAATATATTGTGTGTCATATCCTGGAAAAATTGTCAGGTTGGACATACTGTACGCACCCCTTGCACACACAATATCAACAATAGGGAAACTGGCCAAAGGTAGTAAAGCTGCAATGCCATTTATTTCCCTTACTGTTGGTACTCTTTGGCCCATTCCAGCCTCGCGAAACATCACACTAACAATGAGCCCATATTTGCATTCTTCGTTGATGTGTATTTGGGGGAATTGCCATTTCTCTTGAAATTGTTGTTACAATAACTACAGGAAAGAACTCCAAATATTGACTATGTATCTATTAGCTAAACCACTCCCGACGAACACAGACAAACAACCATTCATGAACGGTATGCTTTTGTTCCCTGGGAGGTGACCAGAGCACTTAAAAAAGGACCACATCATTCAGTCATGCTGAAAAGTTGACTTTTCCAAGATAGGTCCAAGTGCTTTGCCATGGATTGGTTTGTTTTCTCTGCGGTTTGCTAAGAACGTGTTTCATGTTTACATTTTCTGTCTAGGAAAGACTTCTCAAGATGGAAAAAGGATACCAAGGACAAGAATCAGCTCCACCCTACCCTGGCCCCCCCATGACCTATGGGGTTGCACCACCCCCACCTGGGTTGAACCCAGCACTTAATGTAGGACCCCCACCTGTTGGATACCAAGGAGGTCTGTGGATGCCGCCTGTTTAAAATAACAGTTTGTTATCACCCTGAATTGGAGAATCCTTTGTATTGTACGCGAGAGCAGTGGAGTAATGGAATGTACTGCATATTAACAGATATACTGTATTGTTTGCTTATGTTTTCAACTGCTATGTGCTGATCTCACTCTGGTCCCAGGTACGTCTGCCACAGGTGAGCGAATACCTGTTATCCAAAGATGCACAGGTCCATATAAATGCCCACATGTGTATTTTGTCTTCTCCATTCCTCAGACTGATCACAGTAGTACATATGTTTGAATAGCACGGGCAGAACGGATTTTAGAAATCAGTTCCCGTACTGTCACAATTTGTCAGTACCTGTGTGCGCAACGCCAATGACTGCATCTGCACTGCATGAGGAAGTCAGCTTGCGTCCAAACTGATGTGCAGAATAGTCCATTTGCAGCCCGTGTGCATCACAACGTACCTTTGTTTGTCGTCCCTGAGCACAGTCACCTTTTGGGATGTGCTTCAGGTCACAGAAGAATTACAATTCCAATCACAGCATATTGCTGAGTACACCACGTGTGACAATTATTCTTCAGTCTAGCCTGATATTTAACCAACTCATTTTCAAAATAGAATAAGTGGTTCATAATACGCTTGCGTGAGATGGTAAATGAATGAAGGCGACCAAATAGACTGAGATCACGTGATCACGATACATTTGCTACCCTCTGCTGGTCAATTTAAGTCACTACAGTAAAGAATGATTTGCCCACATACACTCCCCCATTGCAATTGAAAGAATGGTCTTAAAAACTATAAATAAGAGGAATAAACTGTTTTCAAAGATAAAAAGAAAAAAATATTATGTTGTATTTTTTTTCAACTGCAGTGACTCATCTGGTGGTAACACCTTCCCTGCAAGACAGCCCCGGACAAGCCATATGCCCCCACTGTCAGCAGACTGTGGTTACCCAGATAGAGCGCACAGCAGGCCTACTGACGTGGGCCATCTGCGGAGGCCTCACCATATTTGGGTGAAGAGCGAAAACACACATTACAGCCAAAATATATATCTTGCTTCCCCACACTGAAAATGACTTTTTTTGTTTTCCTGTATCAGGTGTTTTCTCTGCTGCTGTATACCATTCTGTGTGGACTCCTGCAAGGATGTGGAGCATCACTGTCCATCTTGCCACAAAGTCATCTGTGTTTACAAGCGGTTATAAAATGCTCCAGATTGGGAACTTGATGCTAATTATGACATTTCAATTAGGTAAATGTAATGGTAATAGTAAACATTGCAAAGGCTAAGTAAGATCTGTTTATTTGTGATGCGTGGATGTGGCATGGGAGATTACATGAATAAATTATTAACCAGTCAGTGGTAAAATGTGCAAGTGATGAATTATCAGTCAATGTGTATTGTCCCTCAAGAAGACAACTTCAAGTGCTATTATGGTGTGCAAACTAGAATAAACACACATGCAATTATAAACTGCGAATGTTTCCACGTTTATCCATCCATCCATTTTCTAATCTGACCGCCATGCATGTTTTTGAAATGTTGGAGGAAACCGGAGTACTACCCAGAGAAAACCCACGCAGGCACGGCGAGAACATGCAAACTCCACAGAGAAAGGCCGGAGCCGGAATCGAACCCTTCAGAACTGCACTGCGAGGCCTAACCAGTTTTTCCACCGCGCTGCCCGTTTCCACATTTAAAAACTGAAAACAATACACACTAAACGTGAGATAATACAAACAGTGTGTATCAAGAAAATGTAGTTTACACCTTATAGTTTTGCTAAACGAAGTTGCCAAACTGCAAAAATCCCAACACAAATTTATGGCTGGATTCGCGTGACGTCATGGCGTGATCTCGTCAAAACTCAGCTGTTGTAATGGTGCATTCAATGGCATCTGGGAAATGTATTGACGGAGTGAAATTCTAGTGCACGACGTAAAACCGATATAGACAAAAATAGCAACGCATTTGTGTTTATGAATCCCCGTTTGTTCGGATACAGAGCTTAAAATCGGCGGACACGTAAAATGCTCCATTCTCAACAAGCTACACAATGCAATATTAATCAAACATATTTCTTATCAATAACACTTAAACAAATTGTGGATTAATTTATCATTTTGTCGGCGATGTATGTGATTTATCCCGAGTGGCGAAAGGGCGTATAACATTTGGCAGGTCGTTTCTGGAATATCCAAGTTTGTGGAGTAGTTCATGAAGGCACCATTGAAGAAGGGAGAGGAAAAAAAGAGGAAGATATCCACGTCGTCTCCTGCATCGTAACGGGCCCGGACCGGTCCAGTAATGTTCTCTGTGCAGTCATTTCATCCAAGAAGCGCATAAATGCTGTCATAGCGGCTGGGAATCTGGAATCCTGCAATTTAAAAAAACACTCCTATTTGCATAATACGGAGAGGACTACAGACAAATAATGGAGCTGGAAGACGGAGTTGTGTACCAGGACGACCCGGGGACATCAGCGATGATGTCAGAGCGGGTATCGGGCCTGGCTAACTCCATTTACCGCGAGTTCGAGAGGCTCATCGGGAAATACGACGAGGACGTGGTGAAGGAGCTCATGCCGCTCGTGGTGGCGGTCCTGGAGAACCTCGACGCGGTGTTCGCGGAGAATCAGGAGCATGAAGTGGAACTGGAACTGCTCAAGGAGGACAACGAGCAGCTTATTACCCAGTACGAGCGCGAGAAAGCGCTCAGGAAACACGCGGAGGAGGTGAGACATTTTGTGCAGTTTTATGATGCTAGCGTCCGTTAGCTTAGCTGGGAATTAAAACGCACTTGACCGGGGCAGCATCCAGCTTCCTTGCAGAAGTAAACAAAACAATCTCATGCTAATGTTGCAATGCTAACGTCCTCGCTATAAAGTGTGCACTTTGTGGCACGGTGCTTCATCTGCACAGTCGCACCACGCACCTAAAGAAACTACATGGCATCGAAATGCACCTGTTCACCGTTCACTTCTCAAGTCAGTGAATGCAGCACGTCAGAGTCCCGTGAGACCTGCACCGGTGTGACTCAGCAGTTTAGGCCGTCATTGGAAGTGCCGGACCCGGCGGAAAGACACGGACAAATCAGCTTTCATTCAGTTTGATTTTAATTTATGAGTGCTGTTTCTGATTTGGATCAAAATTTCCCCGTTGCTGGCAGATAAAGCACAGACTCTCCAACTTTTAACACCAAGCACCAGCTCCAAAAAAAAAAAAAAAAAACTTAGCTCCACCACCACATAAAGACCAAGATTATAAAATACACTAACGTAGTCGGCCCGAGCGTCAATCCAAAACACGAACACAAAAGTTGCACGTAAATCAGTGCTTCTTCATTGTTTTCTGTTACGCAAGGAATAAGAAAACACTCCACACCCCCATCTTTCCGCCGTGACTATAAATAGTATCACTACTGTATCTATAAAATTGTTATAAATACACCTCCGTATAACGTTCATCCTAATGATCAAAAGAAAAAAAGGAAGAAATATAGATCATTTTAGAACAACGAATAATTTAACATGCAGTTCCCACAGTTTTCCCACAGGTTTGCCTGAAAAATAAATAAATGCGAACATCACATCCACCTTGAATTAGGAAAGGTGATTAATTGTATTGTTAAAAATAAACTCTGATTAATAGATTGATATGATTCAATCGGCCAGCCACAATTTAAATTGTACCAAATGACAAGTTGTCTCAAGGCACTTTGACAGAGTGGAATAGATTAGCTTGAGGTCCATGCAGTGAGGAAACTCAATAGATCCTGGAAAACCAAAACAGGAAGTCACCGTTTATTCTTCCTCCAACAGGAAAACAAAAAAAACTGAATTCCAAGACTCAATCTGCCACACACAGCGGATAGAGCAAAAGGTGGAGCAACAATTGGAGAACAATGCCACCTCTCAGAGTGGTCCCAATACTATGATATGCGATTGAAGTCGAACAGTGGGAATGGTATTAATGTAATTGCTTTTGTTAAGACCTACTGCAGAAAATCTGAGGGCCACAGGAAGGAAAAGTGTCATTGTTTGCTTGCCTTGTGCTCGATTGACACAAACTATATATTTTGACTTCTTATGCAAGGCTACAAAATATTTTCCCAATCATTTACCGGTAGAATAATTAGGACTCAAAGAACTGCATTTGATTAGAACTCCCAATTATTCATTCATTCATTCATCTTCCGAACCGCTTTATCCTCACTAGGGTCGGGGGGGGGGGGGGGGGGCTGGAGCCTATCCCAGCTGTCATCGGGCAGTAGGCGGGGGACACCCTGAATTGGTTGCCAGCCAATTGCAGGGCACACAGAGACAAACAACCACGCACACTCACACCTAGGGGCAATTTAGAGTGTTCAATCCGCCTGCCATGCATGTTTTTGGAATGTGGGAGGAAACTGGAGCACCCGGAGAAAACCCACGCAGGCCCGGGGAGAACATGCAAACTCCACACAGGGAGGCCGGAGCTGGAATCGAATTATTATAACTCCCAATTATATTATATTATATTATATTATATTATATTATATTATATTATATTATATTATATTATATTATATTATTGTCATGGCTCGGATGTGAGAATGTGCGCCTCCTGGCTTCCTTCCCTCCGTGTGAGAATATGCCGAGACTCGGACCTTCTGCCCCAGCTGACTCCTTGACCCCAATGCATTTGGACTGCGGCAATCGTGACACTGAAGCGGTGTGACAGTCGCACGTTGTCGCCGTTGTTTCAAAGTCCAGCATGAACCGTCAGTTCTAAAATATATATAAGGGGGTATTACGACCAGGTCATGTGATTTATTTATTTTTTTGGAAGGGAAGTCACAGAAAGGGAACATCACCCTCATTACAATTTACGTTTCCATATTTTCTCTTGAATAGTGCTGTGATGGACTGACCAGTAGTGTGTGTGCACCTTGTCACATTTTAACTGTTAAGAATGACAATGCAAGCTTCCAATTCTGTAACGTAATATGGATTTGTCAATCCAGGTCCATCTGCTGTCACTTTGCAGGCACAGATGGGCGGCCACGTCAACATTCGCCTGTTTTCTTCCTGTTTATGGAAGTGCAAGAACTACCCATACGACTGACTCAATTTCGGTTTCCCAACTGACTTCCTTCTCTGCATGCAGCTTTTTTTTCCCCCTACCTCACCCAAATTGAAATTGTGGGAAATTATAACATGACCACAATTGTAGAGTTGAGTGTAACATTTTATTTTTTTTCCAGAATGAGTAATCGAGTTCACGTGGGATATACAGTAGTGTAGAGCGACATTGTCCCACAGTTGCCTCCAATTGTGAGAACGTTGCTGCCCTTGTGACCAAAGAGAGAGACCGGTGACCACAAGTTGCTTGACTTTGGTGCCAAAAGCGAGTCACCCGATGCATTGCCCGCCGTCTAATCCTGCTGCTTGTCTGTGTCTGCGAATAGAAGTTCATTGAGTTTGAGGACACGCACGAACAGGAAAAGAAGGACCTGCAGAGCCATGTGGACAGAATGGAATCCCACTCACGGCAACTTGAACTCAAGATCAAGAACCACGCTGACCAGAGTAAGCACTCACGCGTGGATGTACAAATGACCCATAAAAAATATATAAAAAAATAAAAATAAATATATTCCTGACATAATATTTTATTGCTCTAATGAGCCAATACTGTATACTTTCATATGCATCTATGCCTCCGTTTTACATGTGCGCACACAGACACCTCCCGACACGTACAAATGACACACTTTGACACACACGCGCGCGCTTTCTTGCACATTTCGGAGAGGCAATGTAATTGGATTATCGGATTTATGTTATTCCCATCCTAATGCGGCACTGCATCGCCTCTCTTCTTGTTGGCGGATTAAGGCATATTTTATCGTATTGGAAGTGTCCTCAAACCCGTCGGTTCACACCGCCGGAATAACGAAAGCCTCTTTAACTGGCAGATTTGGGCGAAGTGACGTGCTTCCAAACGGTAGACGGTGACTCATGTGTTTGCTCTTAGAAATAAATTCGGCGAGTCTAAATTTGATGACAGAAATGTTCCAAAAAAAAAAAAAAAAGACCTTAATCATAGTAAACAAAAAAACGCTGGGGTAAACTTATGGAGATGCCACGGCTCCGCTGGGACACGGATGCCACTGTAAAAAAGAGTAACTCGACTCGTGGCACCACCTGTTATGATTTTAGAAAAAAAAAAAGGCGTCTTTTTGGGGTGCTAGCAGTACGTATTGATTCAAGTGGATGACACAACCAAATATTAATTTGGGGCATTGTGTCTGATTTTCGGAGTGTGCGTTTATTGAATTTAGAGTGAAAATGTATTCCGTTTCGGAATAAGGCTATGACATCACAAAACGTGGAAAAATTGGAGCGCCGCGACGATACTTTCCAGATGCACATAATCCACGCTCCGAGTAACGCACACGGTTTGTGGCCTCTGTTTAGTCGGCAGGTTAGAAGAGCGAGAGGTGGACCTGAAGAAGGAATACAACTCCCTCCATCAAAGGCACACAGAGGTAAGTGGGAAAAGAAGACGGATGGGAAGAGCAGAATTCGGGTCCATATCTTTCACGGCGTTCCTGACTTGGCTTCTGGGCGCTTTTCGCCGACCCTTGCAGATGATCCATAATTATATGGAGCACGTAGAGCGCATCAAAATGCAGCAAGGCGGCGAGACGTCTGAACCGAGCAGCGGCGGCCGAGTCCGGTCAGTCAACCATTTTTTTTTGTGTTCACTTCCATTCAGTTGCGTTCATATTGAATGTTTAGCTCACTTAGCATGATAAGGAAATCCGCTCTTCTCCTCCGCACGTCCGCAGGAGAGAGCGTCCGCTTTCTTTGGGCATCTTCCCAACATCCGCTGGCGGGTCTCTGCTGATTCCCGACTCGCAGAGCCGCGCGGAGACGCCAAGCGCGGAGGGATGGCGGCTCAGCGACACGACACACACTCGCTCCAACACCAGCCTCCAGGTGGGTGCGCATACGACGCCTTCCGGCTATTCCTCTCCTGGTGGAGTTTTTGGCTTTTGGTCACTTGAAAAATAGAGAGCCTTTGTTCAGGCGTGCGCACGCTCACGGGCTTTCGTAGGCTCCTGACAAAGGCCTCTCTATTTTCAGACATCCTCTTTTCGAGCGCCCATGAATATGCAAAGCAGTCTTTTTTTCATTTTCATTTTCATTTATGGTCAACTTCACTGATGCTTATTGTAATGCATTTGCTGTACACGTGGATTTGTTTACCTTGGGGCATTTGTGAACAAGCAATTTACACAACTGAAGAAAAAAAACCCTAAAATGTAAATGACGCAATTTGATAGCAGTGCAATTTTTAGGAAGCTGAAAGTAACTGACCCATCTACCAATGGGATGGAAACCGTCCCGAGATTTCCCTAAATCGCTTTTGCTAACCCCCCTCGACCGCGAGTCAAAATGTTCGCGTCAAAGTTAGTTACCAACTCTAATTGAAATAAAATAGTAGATTTAAAAAAAAATGCGTAATTTCATCTTTTATTTAAACATATGACCAACCTATAAGATAAGACAAGAAAACCTTTATTGTCTCACAATGGAGAAATTTGCAAAAAATAAATATAATAAAATGACAAAAAGAAACTCAAACAGGGATAGACGCTGCTGGACAGGCAGCCACTCCCGCGGCGCCATCTCGGGGGGGGAAAAAAAAAATATATATAAGACCAAAACATTTATGTGTAATTACCGGTAGTCTGATATTGTTTATTCACATTCAGATTATGTATTGCATGACTTTGTTAAAAAAGTACATTAGAAGATGAGCTTGGGAAAAAAAAAAAGGATATTCATTATCAGAATCAAAATAGTGATAATTCAGCCCTCGTAGCAACAAAATTTGGTGTTTTGGGGCAAGGAAGGCTGGAACAGATGAATGGCATTTCCATGGGGGGGGATGTTGATTTGGGATAAGAGTGTGATGACGGAACCAATGAAACTCTCAAGTCGAGGCACCGTATTCCTATTTTACTTCATACTTGCAGAAAAAAAAAGTCTTCGTTGACTTCACAGAGATGCGCACTTGCTTTGGAGCGTTTGCATTTTCTGCTGAATGCATGCAATGCTGAGCTTCTATCTTCCTCTCCCCACCCCCAAGCAGCAGGACTTTGCCAACCCCCCAAGAGAAAGGGGGGGTAAGAGCGCGCAAGACTCTACTTGGGGGAGTTCACTGGCTGACGACTGCAAGGTAGTTGACTGACTGTCGGGTGGTGGAGAGCGTGGACACGCTCCCGCATCTGCTGCGGCCACCACCTTGTGTGTGTGTGTGTGTGTGTGTGTGTGTGTGTGTGTGTGTGTGTGTGTGTGTGTGTGTGTGTGTGTGTGTGTGTGTGTGTGTGTGTGTGTGTGTGTGTGCGTCGTTCACTGTGCTTTCAGGCAGCCTAGCTTCACCTGCTCTTGATGGTGCGCCGTGCAAACGCGTTGTGCCGATTTGGAGTCGGCAAAGCACAAATTGTTCATCAAGTCGAGAACAATTCGTTTGCATGGAGGCGCTGTTTATTTATTTCTGTATTTATTTTCCTTTCCTTTTCGATGAACGATGCATGCCCGTTTTCTTGTCTTTCTTGTTGCCTTCCTTCGCTTTGCTGCATCTTGCCAGCAGTTCCAGCATCACTCATTTGGAAATAGCAGCGCTTCATTTATTTAGTGTTGTGTAGTTAGTTGTTGTATGCACTGTAACGACTTCTGTTGTCGTACGACGTTCAGTGGTAGCCATGTTTTTATTTTGGATCCCGTGTCTCGGTGTGTGATGCGGCATGTCTGAGTGTAGCGTTCGTCGTGGTTCGTGTTTTATTGTTTGTGTTTTTGGTGGCATCAAGCTGATTGTCCCCCCCTGTGAAAATTGTGTTCAAATTTGCTTTTTTTTGTTTTGTTTTTTTTCGGTGGCCGATGTCTCCTTTTGCGTTCATATGAGCTGCAGTACCACAAAAACTGTAACGTGCTTTTTTTGATTTGATGACCTTGACAACCAAAGTTCATTTTGGTCTTTTCGTGGGAACTGAGATGCTCACGCGTCATCGCGTCCGCGCACTTTGGAGATACGTTCTGAATTCGGCCGTAATGCAATTCCGGTCCGCTACAGGACGAGATGTCGGACTTGACTGGCTCCAAGTCTGCCACTCCGATCTCCACTTCGGCCTCGGATGTTGGGAGGGATGACGGGAACAGTAAGAGCACAGAGGTACAAGCCGCACCAGGGACCAGATCTGTATCAGTCGGTAAAAGACTCTTCCACTTGTCATAAAATCGTTTTTTTCCTACGCTATCCATCAGCCGTTAACGTCGATTTATCTTCTGATGAATCGCATCTGCTTTAGGTTTGCCTGATAATGAAGACGACGGCTCAGACGTGCAGGACATCATCGAGTCCACGCCTGAGCTGGACATGCATCTGGCCGGCTACAAGGGATGCAGGTAGAACAAACATCATCGAATTGGAAAACCAAAACCAAAACCAAAACCAAATCCATCGTCCTCCTGTTTTGATCCTCCTTGGCAGTACTCCGACCAAAGGCATTGAGAACATGGCGTTTGATCGGAACACAGACTCCCTTTTTGAGGAGCTGTCGTCTGCGGGCACGGGGCTCATCGGGGACGTGGACGAAGGTGCCGACCTGCTGGGTGAGTTCCAACGGGTTGCCGTTTGCCCCGAAGGTTTCATGTTGCGTTTCTGAAAACGTGTCAGACCCGTGCTGAGTGCGATTGCTGGCAGCCTTTGCGAAATGACTTTTTGGAAATTGCTCTTCTTTTTACATGGAGAATTTGTGCAGCTACTCCGATTTTTCTTTTTTTTTGGGTTGTCTCTTCGTCCTCCAGCTATTTTTGTTTCTATGTCATGGAAGCAGAGTGTTTAAAAAAAAAAACAAACCCAAAAGGTTTTATGGCAGGAGACTGTAAAGCGTTTTGAAAAATTTGAATCTTGCTTCAAACTCCTCTCGCTAGGTACTTCAGAACACTTGCGCAATCAAATTGAATATAAAATGGAATACAAAAAAAAAAGATGTTATTGTGGTTGTATTACGGTAGCTATCTTAACCCTTTCGGGGACAGCGGTTACGACAGTGGACAGCTTATCATGTTATCAGGTTACAGGGGGCATGAAAGTACCTCTGTTTGTACCTCTCCAAACATTTTTTTAATCGTTATCTTGTTGAATATTTTCTTCAAGTTGACTTGCGGCAAAAATTCCGCCGCCGGCTTCGGTCCGAGCGCACTTCTGGCCGTGGGCCCGTGTTAACGTCACCTTTTCTTTTTCCTCCATGTCCCCCGTCTCCCTGCTTTTGTCTCTAATCCCAGTGGAGTACTCCGGTGTGTATGACCTCCGAATCGAGTTCTTTTACGTCATGTCCGCTCAAACATCACCTTTGTTTCTGCATATGCACCAGTAGCGGCAGCGCACAGTGGCACACTCTGTTTATTGTTTCAAACGGCAGCCGGCTTCAGGTTTAGCGCTTCTTAGCCGTCAAATGTTGATTGACTTATCCGAAGACAATCTGACGTTGAGTTGGATGCATGGAGGCATTTGGTTATCTTTTGAAACTCTTTCTATAGCGATGAATCATATCAAGATGGGCTAACCACTTTTTTTTTTTAACAACTTCAATTCTTTTCACTTTGTTTGTGTTCCTTCCCCTTGATTGCAAAGTTGCCTTTATATTTGACCCAGCAACAATATATTTGTATTTGCTTGTGGAACCAGCAGCTGAACATCATCATTTCAGTCATTCCAGCGTCTCAAACTATATCTGCATTTCTTTTCTTTTTTTTTTCCCCTCCTCCTTATTCTTTCCGCCTGGCTGGGATTGCATGGTTTTCTCAGACCTTAGTTTGATTGGTAAGACCTCACCTGCTCTATCCATCTTTTGCCTGCCAGTCATATGACATGCGTGCTGCGTGTCTGTCTTTGAATGTGTGTGTGTGTGTGTGTGTGTGTGTTTTTGTTTGCTGCTCGTAGTCTTGAAAAAAGCTTAGAGCAGTGGTTCTTAACCTTCTTAAAGGTATCGAACCCAACCAGTTATTATGCACATTCACCCAACCCTTCATTGGTGAAAAAAATATATATATTACAAATTAAAGATTAAAAAAATGCATTTATTAAAAACGGAAAAAAACTAAATAAAATTTCAAGAGATAAGTATACTTTTTTTTTTTAATTTAACGATGGACTATCACATCAGTCTCACGTTGACTAGAAAGCGAACTACATTTCCCACAGCACTGATTGGACAAGCAATGTCATGTGATCATCTGCAGCCAATGATGGCCAAGTGGGCGTGTCATAATTCATTGACATGTTGGGTCGCGTGTGTCTTACCTTCCGCGGCAGAGGCTCGATCGAACCCAGGTTAAGAACCACTGTTTTAGAGTGACAAATTGCAGTTGTTTGACTAGTCTGACGTTTAGTTCCGTCTTAATATGTTTTTCTTTAAATATGTAGTGCTAAAGTAGCAGCTCGGCTTTCTGTGAAATTGTAAAAAAGAAATAACATTACAATGTTTTGTTTTGTTTTTTGTTTTGCTTTTTTGGGGGGGTTCAGGGATGGGCCGGGAAGTGGAAAATCTCATTCTGGAGAACTCACAGCTGCTTGAAAGAAAGTAAGTTCTTCATAAAAAGAAAAAAAACCCCAGTTAAAATCTTGTACGGTTGTATGGCGAGCCCACTCGTCCTTGTTCTGTCTGATGTCCAACGTCCGACGAAAACTCTCCGCCGCAGGAATGCCCTGAACGTGGTGAATAAAGACTTGATTTTGAAAGTGGATGAGTTGACGTGCGAGAAGGAGATGCTGCAGGGCGAGCTGGAGGCCGTGCGGCAGGCCAAGACAAAGATGGAGGACAAAAGCCGAGAATTGGAGGAGGAACTGAAAAAGTAAGTGAGTCTTTGATGGTGAGACCACAACCCCGAAACAGCTGCTTCTCAACTCCCCTCCCTATGTCGGTTGGTCAGAGTGCGACTCGAGATGGAGGAGGCCCTCCAGAAAACGAAAGAAGAAGACGACGTGAGTCCGCGCCGACGCGCTCGTCGTTGCCTTTGTGGTGCTGAGCTCGGACTTAACGCACGAAAGGTTCTCTAAATTGCTTGTGTGCGGCTTTTGGCAATTGCTTCCGCAGAGCGACGTACCCACGGCCCAGCGGAAGCGCTTCACCAGGGTGGAAATGGCCCGAGTGTTGATGGAAAGGAATCAGTACAAAGAGAGGCTGATGGAGCTGCAGGAAGCCGTGCGGTGGACAGAGATGATTCGGTAGGGACTTGAGTGGCGTGCGGACAAAACAGAGGAGCCGCGTGCTTCCGATGCGTTTTAAATGCTCCTACTTTAAAAAAAAAAAAAGAAAAAAGATGATGTTGTCTTCAGGGCCTCCAGAGAAAATCCGGCTCTTGCGGAAAAGAAGAAATCCAGCATCTGGCAGTTGTGAGTCCTTTTTCCTGTCTTTTGTTTGAAGCGCACTTTTTGTTTTTGTGAGGCCTTTTTCTTCCTGTGCAGTTACTCGACTGCATTTGTCTTCTTATCTTCTTCGGGATTTGCTTTTGAATTGGCAGCATTAGGTAAAAGTGGCTCAGTGAATAATCTCCCAGTCAAACCTCAAGTATCCCCTGCCTACCTCATGAAACGGACCACCAACCCCTTCTCCCCACTTGTTACAAACGTTGATGTATCATCATCCACAAAATGCGTCTCATACTGCAACTGCATCCTTTTTTCCTTGAGAAACTGCTCACATTGTTTTCCTTACACCTCGGTTTCTCCTGTCTCCTGCCTGCTCTTTTCCGTTTTGTTTTTTTTCCTTCCCTGTCTGCTCAAAGGAGAGAAAACGTTCAAGGCGCAACGTATGGATGAATGATTTGAGCTACGGCATGAGACGATATCACACGTTACAAAGTAAAATTCAACTGCAGTTTTTTTTTTCCTTTTCCAGAGAGGAGGACGGGGCAAATAAAAATACAGTTCTTAGGTTACGTGTTGTTCATGACAAATGATGAGTGACAAACTGCAGTTGATATGACATCAATTGTTTTGTCGCGTGAGCCAACGTCATGCCTGCTCAGGCTGTCCCGTATATCGCGAGAGTGCCGAAAAATGTGGATGTTGTGTTCGGATTGGGGAAATAACGGCAGACCGCTAAACTTGTGGATATATTCTGGACCATCTCTTAAAAACGAGACCACTTGAGTTAATCACAAATGCAGTTGCGCTCCGTCGTGACACAATCCAGGTTGACACTTGGTATTGTCGATCCGATGTTTGTCCCCTCCTCCCAGCATGCTCGGGTCGTACGTAGCGCAGCACCGATGATTCCTGGCGCTTGTTTGGTTGTCGGCTGATGCCCTCTTGCTCTTTTCCTTTCCCTCTTGGTGGCTGCGTGACCCCCCCCCCCACCCCACCTGCAGCTTCAGCAGACTTTTTAGCTCCTCCTCCAGCGCCCCTGCCGTCAAGAAGATGGAGCCGCAGTCTAACGTCAAATACAACGCTCCGGGCGGCATGGTGAAACGGAGCAGCACTTTCTCCCAGTTCCCCACGGAAAAGTCCAAAACGTTCGACTTCCTCAATGACGAGTACGTTTAGCCCCCTCGCCCTTTCTGTGTCTTATTGTTTAAGACTCTGTTAACCAAAATAAGAAGCCACTCGTCATAAGTTTTTTAGATCTTGAATTTATGAGAGGCATCTGATCCCAATCATCTAGAAAAGACCAATGCAGCTCCCCTTCGCGCAAGGAGCAGAAGCGAGCCCAGTACAGGCAGGTCAAAGCTCACATGCAGAAGGAGGACGGTCGGGTCACCGCGCATGGGTGGAGCCTGCCAAGCAAGTTCAAGGTAACAACGTCACCGAGGATGAACGGGACGCTGTCATCGAATCGGAGTTGTTGGGAAATGTTTTGTGTGATTTTTTTTTTTTTG
>CAAKHF010025334.1:3274-21242 GCA_901007745.1 Hippocampus kuda | reverse complement strand
CAGTATATATACATAGCATTTCATCATTAAACATTGTAGCCCCTACACTTCTGACTCCTACAATATGGACAGACTATGTTCTACTTAATAGTGCATACTGTAAACAGATAAGGTTCATCATATCAGGTATGCTTGTGAAGGCTCTCAGTCGTACAGGAAGGTTCCATTGAAGAAAGGGTTCCGTCAGTCGTCATCTGTACCTGTGGGTAAAAAACAAAAAACAAAAAGGACGTTTCGCTTCTCTCACAGAAGCTTCGTCAGCGGTAGACAACTCTGAAGTCTCCGTGAAGACTCCGGGAAATTGTTGTGCGCTAAAAGCTGAGCGTGGCCTATTTGAGGACTGGTTGGGGATGGTTAGTCACGCCCCTAGGTGAAGAGGCCCATTGATATCTAAATTCCCTATCGTTGGGTCTTGATTAGGCCTATTGTTTGGGCTAGGGCTGAATAGCTACTTTCAGTTAGGCTGATCAGCATGTCTATGTCCCTTGGTGGTCAACAAGTTATTGTAAATAGGAGACAGGTTAAATCTGATGCCTCCTTCACGGTTCAGAGAGGGTGAACATTTTTTGACAAAAATTGCTTCCTTTACTCCCCTTTCAAACCATCTCTTTTCTGTTGCTAAGATTTTTACTTGTTCATCTTCAATTGTGTGGTTTGTTTCTTTTAAGTGTGCGTAAACTGCACTTTTGTTATCATCGTTTTTCCATTTGTGTTGATAAAGTCTTTTCTTGAGTGTTTGTTTGGTTTCACCGATGTAATGTTCCTTGCACTCACTTTCTTGGCAACGGATGGAATAAATCAGATTGCATTTTTGGGTGTTCGGAACCCGGTCTTTGGGGTGTACTAGTTTTTGTTTCAATGTGTTTATCGGTTTAAAATAAACAGGAATATCATGTTGTAGAAATATTCTTTGTATTTTCTCTGAGAGGCCGGCAATATAAGGTACACAGACACCCCTTCTCTTCCTTTCTCTCTGTTGGTTGGTTTCCTCTCTGTATTAATTTTCCTAGCTTTGCCAAAGGCCCATTTAGGGTAGCTACACCTTGACAGTGCCCTCTCAATGTGTTGGACCTCACTCTCTCTCGACTTGGTGTTGGTGGAGATTTGGCTCGCTCTGTGTTCAAGTGTTCTAATTACACCTAGCTTATGTTGCAGTGGGTGATTGGAGTTGAAATGCAAATACTGATCTGTGTGCGTGGGTTTTCTGTAGACCTCAACCTTAAGTGTTCTGCCCTGCAAATGTTCACCCTCTCTGAACCGTGAAGGAGGCATCAGATTTAACCTGTCTCCTATTTACAATAACTTGTTGACCACCAAGGGACATAGACATGCTGATCAGCCTAACTGAAAGTAGCTATTCAGCCCTAGCCCAAACAATAGGCCTAATCAAGACCCAACGATAGGGAATTTTTACCCACAGGTACAGATGACGACTGACGGAACCCTTTCTTCATATCAGGTATGTGAAAATATGATTTCTGCTGAGCTGAAGAAATAATCATACAACTATCGGGAAGTGCAACACCACTCGAGTCAAGACTGAGAAAAATTTAGTGTAGCCGCCGATGTGATGGATTTAATCACGTTTGGACAAAATAAAAGCAAAGACTCTGGACAATCTCTTTCAGGTTCCTCGTGGGTAAACAAAACCGATCGGGCGTTTTTCCGTGGCAGGGACAGCCGAGAGGAACGTCTCCAGCTGGTGTCTCTGTCCAAGAAACATCCCGAGCTTCTGGATGCCGGCATCACAGGATGGTTCTTTTTCAGAGACCGAGAGAAACATGTTGGCAAAGTGCCGCTTGTTGGATTCTTTGATTTCTTTAAGGTGAGGGGTAGGTCATTGGATCTACGTGCGAAAGCATGCGTGTTTCTTTATTCACCATGTTTTGTTGTCCTCAGTACAAGTACCAGGTGAACGTGGACGGTACGGTGGCGGCGTATCGTTTCCCTTACCTGATGCTTGGAAACAGTCTGGTTCTGAAGCAGGACTCGCCCTACTATGAACATTTCTACAGTAGTCTGAAAGCCGGCGCCCACTACCTCCCCTTTAAGAGAAACCTGTCAGACCTGTTGGAAAAAATCAAATGGGCGAAAGAGAATGATGCCGAGGCGCGAAAGATGGCCAAGGCCGGTCAGGCCGCGGCCCGCGAGCTGCTGGGCCCTAGCAGACTCTACTGTTACTACTACAGAGTGCTGCTGACGTATGCCCGACGGCAGTCGGGCCGGCCGAGCCGCCACGCCGACATGGAGCCAGTGCCTCTGTCAGATGAACACGCAAATGGGTGTACGTGTCAGCGTGACAGCAACAAAGAAGAAAAGTCTGTCAGAGATGAACTATGACACACCTTCGACAGAGAAAATATCGTAATCCAGCACCGTATGTGAATTTTGAAAGTAGGTCGTGAAACATTTGGGAAAGTACGACTCTTTTCCAGATTAAAACAAAAAAGTTTCATGATTTTTTTTAACAATATTTTTTATGACTTTGTAATTTTACTTTTACGTATCATATTTTTTATTTACTCCTCCGGTCACCCCGTCCGTGTTTTCATATTCATTTCATTCTAAAGTGTTCAACAAAAATAAAATCAAAACTTAGGCATCCTTGCGACTGGAATTTGACCTATGTACTCGTACGCTGTCTCATGAGTGTGAAGAAAAGACATTTATGAAACGGATATAACGGAGACAAAAATATTCAACCACAAATTTAGTGTGAAGTATAAAATAAGTTGAAAAGGAAGCTCACCACCAAAAGGAAACTGTTCATGACTTTGTGACATGGGACTAGACTCTAGTCCCATGTCACGAAACCCTCTAGTCACTCGAGGGTTTTGTCCCACAGTGCAAATATTAGCGATGCTGTGGTCACAAACTTAAGTGTCATTTGTATGCGCTCTAAGTAAATATTGCCAAACTTGTCTGACTTTGGCTGGGCGACGATACATTGCACGCACTTTTTGAATATCTTCCCAAAGGAACTCCGAGGCGTTCTTGATACCTCCACTCAACAAGGCACCTTGACAAACAGCTATCGTCAACCGAATTACTGTTCCAGGGAGTGGCATGCTAACATGCGGCAGATTTTCAGTGACTTTGCTTCTTTGGTTTAACGTGTAGCATTGCGGGCTTTATTAAAGTGTGGGTGAATTCTCCTCTTGAATATAAGCTTGTGACAAGACCGTATTGTGTTTACAATTGAGTAAAAGGCCCCGTTCATGGATCTGACTTCACATTGTTGCATTTTGGAGGCAAAGAATGCAGTTGAATTGGGAAAAAGCATTACTTTAAAACCTTTGGGATTTTATTCATCAAGTTTTGAAACAAATTGAGGTCTTGAGCCAGATATATTGAGAAGGAAAAAAAGACAATTGTACAGCGTACAGCAAAATGCCATCCATAGTGGGACACCATACAGAGGAACCACGAAATTCAAACCCCAAAGCTGCACTTTCAAAATTCCAACTTCAATTTTCAGCTAAATCTGTCTCTGATGTCACACAGAAGAGAGAAAAAACCATCATGTGTGATGTCAAACCAGCAAATCTTGCTGGTGTGTGTATGTGTGTGTATATATATATAATATATATATATATATATATATATATATACACACACATACATATATATATATACACACACACATACATATATATATACGTACCTCTGTAATTTGTCCCTCCCAGTTCTAAAATCCCATCTGCACCCCGACGTCAGCTGCGAGAAGTGTAAATGTTACATCCAAACTATGGTCCAATTCCACACATTACATCAATTAACTGATCACTTTTGATGAATTTTCAAAAGTCAATCAATCCAGCGGATTTATTCAAGTATCTATCCTTTACCCATGGGGAAAAAACCAGCAACAAGAAATAAATGTCTTATCCCCTTCGGTGCCAAAGTAACAAAAATGCAACATTTACAGTGAACATGACTCGATATCTAACTATTTTCAAGCTATACCCTTTAGAAATAATCAAAACGGAATATTTTCTTGACAAAACTCTGGCGCCTAAAGGGTGAAGTCAGCAGTGTATGTATGACTAGGGTGGTGAGTGACTTTTGCAGAGGCAGTTTCCATGTTCATCGCTGCATTCATCAAGTACACTACTCAACAAAAAGTTCAGGATCTTGGGTTTTGGCATGAAATTTCAGGATTAATCACAAACACGCTAATCTTGACAGCCAAACTTAATTTGACCTTCTTTTCTCAACTTTTCAATGCTGCCGGTACAGCTGCTCAATGTTTCGGGCACACCTTGATGTTGTCAAACAAGGAACTGACCGGCAAAATTCAGAGCAAGTATTTGATCCATGAAATAGATTTACAAGAATGTCGTTTATGTGATCTCTCTCTCTCTCTCCCTCCCCCCTCTCCCTCCCTTCGCCTTGCTTTCTCTCTCTTGGAGATGAAACGCTGACCGTAAAAGCTCAGTGGTCACTTCCCTCTGAGAACACCCGGTTTGAAGTCTCACAATTGGCTTTGTTGCAACAGAGATACTGGAGGAGTCACAGAAAGCCATAGAAGTGACCATCCTTGGAAATTATTTTACAATCAACATAATATGCATTCATTAACTTACATTTACACTTGCATGGCTGTTCAAACCTTACTTGCTATGAGTGAAATTCAGGTTTTACAAAGGCGATGGATTTATGCTCGCAATAATTACTTGAATTATGATCACAAACTTGTGCTGAAATTAGAACAAAACGATTGAGAGTGTTTGACTTGGGACTCCCCACCCTTTCTCACCGGTATTACACGTGCTTAGGATTGCTTTTGAGAATATGATGACTGTATCTTGAACTCAAGATCTTGGCATCAGCTGAATTTAATCATGAGGGTGAGCGGGTCTCCCTCGTTCCGAGTGATGATGGACTGCATCATCCCGGAGGGTGTGTGCAGGTACCGCGACCCCTTGAAGAAGTTCTCCAGAAGAGCTCTATCGATCTTGTCGCACTTCCCGATGGCCGCTTCCAAGTTGTTGCTGAGAACACCGTAGATATTGCTCTTGTCGTTTTTCCGCCCGAAGAACAAGAATAGAGCGTAGCAGTCCTTGCCCACCGAAGTGCAGAAGTCCACCATCCTCTCGTACATGTTCCTGTCGCTGGACTCCCTCTGTGCCATTTGGACGCTTTCGCTGCACGTCTCCGGGAGAACGCCGTCCTCTTCACCGCCCTCCTTGTCGGACAGGTGGAGCACCTGCACGGCGATCTGGATGCGAGGGTTCTTGGTGGACTTCTCCAACACAGCCCACACCCAGTCAGCCCCCAGCAGGATGCGTTGCTCGGGGGTCATGGCCGTGCAGTTAAAGATGTCGGTCAGGTTGAGGTTGACGCTCTGGGAGATGTAGGTCATTAGGAAGACCTGCAAGAGATATATAAGGGCAATTCGTCTCAAATGAAATTGGACACAGTCGTTGGTGGGAAGAACAAATTTACTTAACTTGAGTATTTAATTTTCTGACAACTTATTACTTTTACTCACAAAATATTTATATATTTATTTTATCCCTCCCCCCCCAAAAAATCTTTCACACGATACCCCATATATTTTGCTAATTTATTTTTAAAAAATTTAAATATAATGTCTTTCCTGGGGCTGAGGGGAAAAAATTAATGACTTTGCATACTTTTTTTTTGTAAAATTACAATACACACCACAAGCGTGGAACTGCCACTGTGGAATAAACGTTTTTGACTGGCAAACTCTTGTTTGAACATATTTACAAAGGCCCTTCAAACATATTGATAAAATGTAGGCAACATGCTAAAAACACAGATTTTCTTCCATAAAGCCACGGGGTATTGACTTAAATGCAAGTCAATGCTAAAAAATGTAAAGTGTTTAACATTTGCCCTACCTTATAATCATGCGTTCGAAAATTAAGTCAACATTTTTTTATTTGTCATTTTTGCCCGCAGTGCTTGATATCTATTCGGTCTTTTTTTACCACAATGTCATGAGTTATTGACTTGCGCAATACCCTGTGCTATGACGAAAAAAAAAAAGCTGTATTTTTAGCCTTTTGATTATGTTTTAGCAAAACGTTCTAACATACTTTGCAAATACGTTCAAATATGTACGACCTCTTTTTTGTGATTATACCGCGGTGACAGTGTGCACAAGTGACAGCAAAGAAGAGAACTGGACATGGACATCGAAAAGTGGTGTACGAATCTCTTTCCTGTGGCTGCTAAGTACAACTAATTTTAAAAAAAGAAGAAAAAAAGGAGACAACATAGTGCTCTCAAGTGGCCATAACTGCATGCTATCCGAAGGGGAGATGCATTTCGGGGTGTTGGCCAAAGCTAGTGAGGCAATTGCATGCCATATTTGCGCTGGAAAACCACTGATGCGAATGGAGTCACTCACTCGTGATATCGAGTGGGAGGGACGACTTATCTTTGATGCCAAAATGCTGGGCTCCATGCCCCCCCCCCCCACCAAAAAAAACAAAATCAGGAAAACCGAAATGGTTTTGTGAGTGAAGTGAGTTACACAGTTTTTAGGCTTTTCACATTTTCATGTAAAGTATAATACATTTAGAAACACATCTCTGAAATGACTTTACACCGGTGGTGCCCAATACGGCGATCGCGATCGACCGGGAGCTTGCGGACTGGTCCCAATTTGATTGCCAGGGGTGTAGAGGGGAACAAAAAACCCAAAGCATTTATGTGTCTGGTTGTGTGTCTCACTTTCACAAAGAGTATTTATAAAATGAAATAAAACAAAAAAAGCAGGTCACCTTTAACCTACGGTGGGAGCAGTCTGCAATTGCAGTTTGCGATCGGAGCTGTTGCTCTATAGCTTTTATTATTATTATTATTCTCATCAAAAACTCGCCCTCCACTCCTCTGCCAAACACAAACATGGAACAGGTGCCGCACAAACATGCCAGCCGGCATTGGATTGGAAAAAGAATGGCTACTTGTGAACTTCTTAATGTTTTGAAACTTTATTAAAACTAATTCACTCCCAATGACGTTTTTAAACGTCTTTTCAGACTTGGTCCAGAATTGGCTGGTATTGAACGAGTTAAATGAAAAAAAATCTAAATATAAACGACAAGGCTGGAGGGGCTTTACTGGGGCTATACAGGTTTATGATGGAATGATAGCACCCACTAGCCCTGGTATATGCCGCGCCCGCATATTACCTGAGTGAGGGCGTCTGGGCTGGGGTGGAACTTGTCCTCTGGATCCTTGAAGACGAGGTACTCCTGAGTTCGGGATGAGGCAGCGGTGATGCAGTCACTGAAGAGAGGGATGAAATCATTGGGCTTGGCAACCGGGGGCCGTCTTAGCGTGGAGAAAATGCTTGGTCGAGGGGGTGCGGCGTCATTGGTGGCGGGAGGGTTGTAGGGCTTGAAAGAGGTGAAGAAGGTGACATCCTGAAAGGGCTTAGCGGAGGGTTTACTCATGTTCTCCCCCATGCTCGACGGACAGTGAAGATCAGAGTGGGGTCTCACCGATACACTGCGGAGAAGAGTAGGAATGAGATGAGTCGAATCTGATATTAGCAACAATGTACAACACTACCTTGCCTTTTGAGGGCCCTGATTTAAATACCAGCGGGTGTTTTTTTTTTTTTTTTTTTGCTTTGAGCAAAAGTTTGCGCAATCAAACATCCGGCCACCATCAGTTCACGTGGTTACACTGCAGTGAAACTGATAGCATCTGTTACATTTTGAGCTTGTGTTTTTGCCAAATTTCTTTTTTCTAACCATGTTTCCAAAGAAGGTTTTGTGCTTTTGAACAAGTGGAAAATGTCCAATGAATTAAAGCTTAAAATCAGAGAAAAGTGTGAGACGTGTGTGCAGTCGACGTTCCGAAGCAGTGTGAGCACCGTAGGCTTCTTTTACATTATGTACTGAGCAGAAGCATAAGGAGTTAATAAATAAAGTTAAAAAATGATAAACACCTGCCAAGGTCCGTGAAAAAAAAAGAAGATAAAAACCTCGATGCAAATTAGATTTATTTATTTTATTTACGAGTCCTATCCAGATAGATTGAGAAGCTGCTGAAAGTGAGGATAGCAAGGTGAACAAGGCAAAACCAGTTCAGTAGATACAAGAAATAAATATTTATTTTACATTTTTATTACATATTACATTACATATTTATAAGTGGAAATTAAATTGTTTTAGAAATTCTATGTTCATTCATTCCAGTTGGGAAGGAATTACCGTATTTTCCACACTATAGGGCGCACCAAAAAGTCGTCAATTTTCTTGAAAGGTCACCGAGCGCCTTAAAATCCGGTGCGTCTTTTGTATGGTCATTACGGTAATACGTCGACTCCAAGATGGCTCCTTCCTGGAGACATGCTTCCAATGTTATAACTTGCTGTTGGTTCAGTGAACCGTGTCGCTGCTTTATTAAGTAAGTTTGTGTTGCAGCTCTGAAATAAGGAGAGCTGCGGTGTTCATTTTTCAAAACAGTCTCAACAAATTCAGGTACGTCTTTGCCCGTCTCCGTGCCTTCTTCCATTCGACTCGAGAGGCGTTCAAGATCGCCTCCGAAAAACGTAATGATTACTTCAATGGAACTACGAAAATTGAAAATAATACATCAAAACTGAAAAGCAAGCGAGGATATTACAAAATAAAGTCTATAGCCACCCCTACAGAATTTATATTGTGATTTCATCATTTGTGAATACACAACGAAGGAATAAATAACTACTACTGACATCGGATCGTAGTAGTTGTGGCGCTATGATCAAGGAAATGCCAATGCGTTTTTCGGAGGCGGTCATGAACGCCTCTCGAGTTGAACAGATTAAGAGAAGGCACGGAGACGGACAAAGACTCACGTATTTGTTGAAAAAAGGAGAGCTGTGGTTTTATCATTATTTTTAAACGCAGACTTTATTAATGGTTTTCACAGTCTCAACAAATACAGGTACTGTACGTCTTTGTCCGTCTCAGTACCTTCTTCCGTTCCACTGGAGAGGCGTTCATGGCCGCCTCCGAAAAATGTAAATTAATTCTTACTTCAATGAAACCACGAAGAAAATCAAGCGAGGAAATCACAAAATAAATTCTGGAGGGGTGATATAGAATTTATTTTGTGATTTCCTCGCTTGATTTTCTGTTTTGATGCTTTATTTTCAATTTTCGTAGTTTCATTTAAGTACAGTAATTGTTCATTTACATTTTTCAGAGGCGGTCATGAATGCCTCTGAAGTTGAACGACTCCTCTCGAGTTGAATGGAAGGAGCGTAGCACCATCTAGTGGAGGCATTGTAGATTGTGCCTTTTAATACGAAGCGTCCAATGTATGAACATTTTTTACAAAATAGCCATTCATTGAAGGTGTGCCTCATAATCCAGTGCGTCTTTTCGTGCGGAAAATACGGTAAACTTGAAAGTCAAGGTACCAGTGCAGTTTGAGAGCTGCTGATGTGTCCGCAGCACAGTGGAACCTCCCAAATGAAATACTTTGAAGTCATACAATGTGGATTTAAACCAAAATGATCATGAGCAAATCCTGCGAGATTTCCGCA
Organism: Hippocampus kuda; assembly: GCA_901007745.1. Classification (NCBI taxonomy): domain Eukaryota; kingdom Metazoa; phylum Chordata; class Actinopteri; order Syngnathiformes; family Syngnathidae; genus Hippocampus; species Hippocampus kuda. The sequence goes on along the minus strand of CAAKHF010025334.1, from coordinate 11,722 downwards.
TTTTCCCGATTTTGTGACCATCATTGCCATTGTCAACGACTATGCGTGCATGGTACCAGAAATGGAGTCCTGACTGCTCAGTAGAATGCGGCGAAAGCAGCAATATGGCATCATCATGGATAAAAGATAAATGTACACAACAAATGCAGTTATGTTTTGGGATGGCGGATTCAACAGATTCAAATGTACTGCCATATGGAGCGCTGCAACTTTCATTATCGTCACTGTCACAAATTTGTGCAAAAAAAAAAAACATTTATTTGTTGAAAATATGGAGCTTACCTAGGACGGCCCCGGATGTTTTAAGCCGTTCCAAGTCCAGTTCCTCTGCTCCTCGTCCCTTGCCTGCTCATGTACACAAGGTGTGTGCGTTCAATTATTTTTTTTTGGTGTGTACAGGAGTCTTCAGTACAGCGAAGGACTTTCCATCCCAGCTTCAAATGGGAGGTGAAAGTGTTAACAAGGGTGGGGTTTTTGTCATTTACGCCATTTTACGTAAGTCAACAAAAAGTTATCTTACCAGTTATAAACTTGAAGAAGCTTTTTCTCGACTGTGGCTGGCCTGAAGGGTTTGACAGGTAAACAAGTTCCCTTTCACTGTTTTTCAAGGGAGGCTCGAATGAGGACGTTGGTTTGCAAAAGTGGAGCAAAAGTTAACAGCGATAAAAAGAAAATGGAGAGTTTCAAGGACTGGGAAAGTGAACATCAAAACTGGCATGAGCAATTTCATACATTATTTAATTAGAACACTATCCGGTGATTCTTTTGTCTTTCCTCATTTCTAAAAACAGGAACTTGACAAACCATGCGGCAGAAGGCCAGCTAGACCACTCTGATGCAAAACACAATGTACATGTACATGCATAGTTTTATACAATGCTGCAAAAAGTATTTGCCTTCTTAAAAAAATATGTACTGTATTAATTTATTTTGCACAGCATAGTTTCGAAGCTTAAATGTTTACAATTATCAAATGTAAATAAGAGTCAAAGAAAACCCAAGTAAAAATAAAATGTAGTTTTAAAAAATTTTCATTCATTATTATTATTTTTAATGAAAACAATGATACAAAACTCCGAACTTATTGACCTTATCCATATTTGTATTTATATTGCACTTAATTGAACTTATTGACCTTATCCATATTTGTATTTATATTGCACTTAATTGAACTGTGTTTTCTTTTCTCTTAAACTTTTCTCTTCTTTCTACCTACAATCTTGCTGCTGAAGGCTGTAAATTTCCCCAGTGTGGGACAAATAAAGGATTATCTTATCTTATCTCTTAAAAACTATTCCACGTTATTTGGCCCTGTGTGAAAAAGTAGCTGCTCCTTAAATCTAAAAACTAGTTGCAGCAACAACTGAAGTCAAGGGCCCTTTTTTCATGCCCAGCGCAAGTCTCGCCAAAGTGCAGTCTAACTGTGTGGATAGTTAAGAGTTCTCTTTCTGATAGTATTTTGCTAGGCTAGCAGATAACGCAGCCAACTCCATTCATCCATCCATCCATCCATCCATTTTCCAATCCGCTTTATCCTCACAAGGGTTGCGGGGGTGCTGGACCTTATACAGGCTGTCTTCGGGCAGTAGGCGGGGGTACACCCTGAATTTCGTTACCAGCCACTCGCAGGGCACACATCGACAAACAACCATTTTGGCTCACACTCACATCGAGAGTGCAGTGCTCAATCAACCTGCCATGCATGTTTTTGGAATGTGGGAGGAAACCGGAGTACCCAGAGAAAACCCACGCTGGCACAGGGAGAACATGCAAACTCCATACAGGAAGGCCGGAGCTGGAATCGAACCCTGCACTACTGCACTGTGAGGCGGATATGCGAACCAGCACACCCACGACCGTTGTGAGGGTAAGCGGACTACAAAATAGATGGATGAATGTGTGTATCTATAATTTTAAGATTGGCAGTCCTTCCATCCATTTTCCGAACCGCTTGATCCTCACTAGGGTCGCGGGGGGTGCTGGAGCCTATCCCAGCCGTCTTCGGGCAGTAGGCGGGGGACACCCTGAATCAGTTGCCAGCCAATCGTAGGGCACACAGAGACGAACAACCATCCACGCCCACACTCACACACCTAGGGACAATTTAGAGCGTCCAATCAGCCTGCCATGCATGTTTTTGGAATGTGGGAGGAAACCGGAGTACCCGGAGAAAACCCACACAGGCACGGGGAGAACATGCAAACTCCACACAGGGAGGCCGGAGCTGGAATTGAACCCGGTACCTCTGCACTGTGAAGTCGACGTGCTAACCACTGGACTACCGGGCCGCCCTAGATTGGCAGTCAATTACAATTTTCCGTAGTTAACTTGCCATTAATCGCAAATTAATCCCACTTCTTATATCTGTTCTAAATATACAGGAAAAAAAAAATCACGCTTTTTTTTTTTTTTTTAGACTCAAGTTAATTAAAATAACAGTGGACAAATATGTTCACCACATACAAATATTGCTGAATCATATTATTGATTGGGGCGGCCCGGTAGTCCAGTGGTTAGCACGTCGACTTCACAGTGCAGAGGTACCGGGTTCGATTCCAGCTCCGGCCTCCCTGTGTGGAGTTTGCATGTTCTCCCCGTGCCTGCGTGGGTTTTCTCCGGGTGCTCCGGTTTCCTCCCACATTCCAAAAACATGCATGGCAGGCTGATTGAACACTCTAAATTGTCCCTAGGTGTGAGTGCGGGTGTGCATGGTTGTTTGTCTCTGTGTGCCCTGCGATTGGCTGGCAACCAATTCAGGGTGTCCCCTGCCTACTGCCCGAAGACAGCTGGGATAGGCTCCAGCACCCCCCACGACCCTAATGAGGATGAAGCGGTTCGGAAGATGAATGAATGAATGAATATTATTGATTGATACAGTAATTTTACACTAACATCCAGAGATATATTACTATAGTGTTAAATGGAGTGCAAAACATTTAGTTATGGATTTGTGTTGGGGCAATATTTTTGCCACAAGGCTCCATTCGTGTTTGATGTTGGTAAGAGTGACAAAATATTGTTCAAATTAAGTGTAACTTAATTAGAACATGAAGCAACTTGTGGAATCTTGCTTTTTATTCAATGAAAATCACAACATGTCTGAGTCTTCAAATATATTTATTATTATTGCAAACTTGTGTTATACTGACTCCTTTGCACAATGTTGAATGACTTTTTGAAAACGTTTTTACACAGATGTGCATTGTCATAAGTGGCGCAGCTTCCTGGCAAATGAGCCAGAAATAAAACCAATGATATTACATGCGCTACATTCTGGGGTTGCTGAATTTATAAAAAAAAAACAAAAAAAACACGTCTAAAGAGAAAATGACTTGGACTAACTGCAAGTTATGAGATATGGGCGTACACACAGCTCTTGGCTCTCAAAGGGGTCTGGGAGTGCCCAAACCGACCCCTTTGAGAGCTGAGGGAGTGAAAAGCATAATGCGTATTTAAAAAAAAAACAACACTTTTGTCAAATGCGTAGCCCTTCAAATGGATGTTGACACAGCCACTGTGACTTACTGTGAGAAGTATTGCTGTTTTAAATGACTTGTGATGTCTTAGGTATTTTTTGATAAGCATGAGAGTCAAATTGAGTCCACCTTTAGAAAACAGAAAAATTGAATAAACACTTGCAAATGAACTCCATGAACAGATCCCTTGAACACATCCATCTTTGTAATAGTAAGATATCTCTTTATGAAGTCATTCTCACTCTCTGTCCACAGTATACACCACCACCTGTTGTAGGTCAGCACGGTTGAGGCCAGCACCAAATCTCCTATCATCACAGTGTGTCACTCACGACTTGTTTGGCAGTTTTCACATCCTCAATTCCTGATGCAATTCCACCTATTTTTGGCAGCTCTGCTGGTGTCGATGCACTGACTCGGAATCAAACGTGTGTCATCTGCATGACAACTTCTGCATGTGCCCCTACACTACCTGTGTGGACTGGCACAAAACACGTGGCTTCAAAAAATAGCATCCGATGTGAATTCTAGTAAAAGTCAATCAGTCATAGTAGTTACTAGGTAAAGAGGTCATTAACAAAATGTTATTTTTACACGACATATATCTCACATGTTCTGTTAAAAGAATTGAGGTATTTGTGTATTTTATTGCTTTTTACCACATTAGATCAAAACCTACACACTCATGCATTGCAATGAAACACCCAATAAGACTGATGTAATGACTGATGCTCACTTGCGGCATTGCATTAGAGGTCTAAACATGTTCACGGGTACAGTATGGTACAGTGTCAAACTGGGACCACAATGATGGTGAATCCGTTTTTTTTTTTCCCACTCCAAGTAGGAGTAGATGCAGTGTGGTTAGGCCAGAGCTCAGTGGTTAGCGTCACTTGAAGTTACTTCAAACCAGAGCCGTCTGAGACTTCCTTAGCTCCTTCGCCGCCTCATCTCGGCTGAGCAGGTACTGGAGGCAAACCATGGTGGGAAAAATGGTTCAGAGATCTCGGTAGTTGGCCATATTGAAATAAGACGTTACAACCTTTGGTAATTTTTTTTGTGTGCTGTTAATTAAAAAACCCCGTTACTCACCTTAAAACAAGTGTAATGAAATTTGATAATAGGATCATTCCATGCCAAATCACCCTGTGGGTTTAACCAATGAAACTTGTTGTACTTTACAGTGATGGCACAACACTAAATCTCAAATTTCAGCGCAGGGGTTTGGGAGCTACGGCCCATAAAATATGAATATGTTCAGCAAAAAGGGGCGTGGCCGCCTTTCTGTGAACCCCAAAATCTCAGAAATGACGGCCAATTTTCACAATACAGATATTGTTGGAAAAGGAATCCAGCAAGGAAACTAAATCTGCAGCCATTTAGACGATTGATGCATATTTTACTAACTTTACACTTTGGGCTTTAATTTGACCTTGAAAATGACCTTGTGAATCATGTGGCCGAACAAGGAATGTAATCTCTCACGTTCTCTCAAATAAATAAAAGTTTCAGAATATTTTTTTAAATTTAGCAGCAATAAGGAGTCAAAGTATCCATAGACTCAGATTTGCAATGAATATTCAATGGGTATTAAACAAATATTCAACTTACAATAAATACCGCATGCATATTCAACACTCAATGCATATTCATTGAATATTCATAGCATATTTGATGTACAGCAAATATTCAATGAATATTTGAGACATGTATATTTTGACTCCCTGTTGCTGCTAAAAAAAAAAAGTCGTGAAACTTTTCTATGTTTTAGAGAAGATTTGAGAGATTACATTTTACGGTGGCAAAACGGTTTAGGTCACGTGACCCACAACGTCAATTTCAAGATCAAATCCTAGGTCAAAACGTCAAGTGACTAAAATATGCACCAATCTTCTAAATGATCGCAAGTTTGGATTCCTTGTTGAATTCCCTTTCCAACAAAACCTGTTTTGGGAAGATTGACTCGATTGTTCCTGAGATGAAAGGCCAAACCAATTAAAATTCGGTAGGCCGTAGCTCCCAAGCCCCAGCTCCGAGTGTCCTAAAATTTGACATTTAGTGTTTGCCATCGCTATCAACAATCCAGCAAGTTTCATTCAAATGAAAATCCACATGGTTAAATTGTGGGGTGATTTGGGATGGAATGACCAAGATTTTAGTGCAAAGAATTTGAATCCTATTTGAGATTATTGAAATTTTCTAACATTCATTCAAACATGTATCCAGTATATTTAGAATGAAATGTCTGTTTTTCTTGTTTTATGTCAATTTAATGACCGCAATCGAAGTTCATGAAACATTTCAGGAGTGGGGCTCAACTTGTGGGGAAACTTCTTGAAAACATAGACAGGGCAACAGGATTTGACATTATGGGATGTCTTTGGACATTAGTCTAGTGGTCTGCAACCTTTTTTTGTGTCACGGACCGGTTGAGACAAGTACATGCTGCTCGCAGAACGGCAAGCATTTTTTTTTTGATTGCGTTTAAATTGCCAGTTTTAAAAGCAAGAGTAATTCAACATTTTATTGCCGTTCATTCCTTTCAAACAGTGCTTTTCTACTGCACAACAATGTAGACTAAAATTAAATAACACCGCGAACTACCAAGAAATGGCCCGATTAGGAATAATAAATACGCCTTATAATGGAAACACAATACTGTAATACTGAAGTTATGATCCTGCAAACGGCATTAGCATCATTGCTACGAGCAAAAGATGACACGATTGATTGCTGTTTCATCCGGTGGCTTCCTTCAAGTTATTAACGACTAAGCCACTAATGTTCACGTGGGCAGACAAACTCTTCTCGCATTTTCATGCTTTCCACTTGATAACTTATGAGTCTTGTTCAAATGATTCAACGGGTTTCTTGTATTGCCTTGTTTTGTCGACAGACTACGCACAACAGCTTCCTCCTCGTCCCTGTCGCAGGAGGAGGAACCCCTCTTGTCAAAATAGCTTCATCTTCGGAAGTCATGGCTGCCGTTTAGTCAATTTCTTTATCTGTACTTTATCTGTACTGCTTCTTCTTTCATTTATTGGCTTTTATTTTGTTTATTTCAACTTTCAAACCAATGTTAGAAGGAGGACTCTGATTGGCGAGAAAAAAAAGTGCAAATAAGGCACTTGTAACCCCTATGGAATCAAATTTATCTGGCACAACTGGTCTCAATTTCAGATTTGTTTACATGACCACAAATGAAAAAAAAAAAAAAAAACCAAATATGATTACAGTACAATGAAACAAAACACTTTCAAACTTGGGCTAACCTGTGATGCAAAACAACAACGGAGAAGGTGATGCTCAATTGTCACACATGTCTACAGTCGTTGACCACTTACATCACCATCACTTCCAGTTGACCACTTCCAAACATATTTAAAAACAAACAAACAAACAAACAAACAACCAATAAACTGCTTACTAATAGACTTTCTGGTGAAGGTATTCTTCTCTTCTCACATTCACTTCCATTGATCCCCACTAAACTGAGCTCTAGTTTGGGAAGCTGGGGTTTCATTTGATGCCAGCATCCGTGACTGTTACGTTCATGACTTATCTGACTTCAAGGACCCCCCCTTTGTGTCTGCTTGGATTTTTCCCCGTACAGAAACTCCACAGCGTGCTGTTGCTTACTGTCATGTTGTTGATTCTTTCGGAAAGCGCTTCGATTTGCAACATGGTGCCCCTTGTGATCCCCATCTGCAACACACACGCATGCATGCACAAGCAGTGGTGATTTATGATGAAGTGTGAGTTTTTTTGGTTTTTTTTTCAGCTTCTCAGGTTGTGTGGAAGTCAGCAGCCTCGTCAGCCAATATGACGGTGAGGATGATTTAGGATGGAGGATTAAAGCATGACGCCCGTGGCTAAGGTCCAAGCCGTTGATTGCTTTAATGCTCTACTAATATTTTTTGCGGACAAAGATATTTTTGAAAAGCTCAGACTTTCATTTCCCCCTTCCAATATGAAAGAGAGTTCTTTCATGCTAAATTAACAAAGCTGTAGCTCTGCATGTTCTCTTCACACATTGAAGTGATACTTGCTGCTAATACACTTAAAAGTAGTAATTTATTATTAGCATTTTTTAAATATCAGAATAGTCTCGTCAATCCGGAGTTGTTTTGAGTATGTCCTCAAATCTTTTCTTTTTTTTTCTGAGACGCAATGACCGATTAGCTAAAGTGAAACAGACAAAGAAACCATCTTAAACTTGTGACTCTGCGTGTGTGTGTGTGTGGATAAATAGCAAACAATGTAGTATAGAGGACGGGGTGGATGTTATGACGGAACACAAAAAACTTGATGCAAATCATAAAAACATCCTAATTGGAATAATAGTAACAATGACGACACTGATTAAAAAGTATACCTTTATGTTAAAACTAACTGAAAACTAGTAATATTGAGAAGAAATTTCAATTTGTTGATAGATGTTGTGGTAAGGTCACACCGACTTCTGGCCGCATGTTTTGGACACTCGGGTGAAAAGAGAGGCGAAGTTGTAAACCGATGTGATCCAACTACCAGACCCAAATGTATTGTTAAGGTCTGAGCAGGGCAAAAGCGGCATTTAGCTTTGGTGGAGGAATAAACTCTGGCATGGGAGGAGTTCAGTGAGGCCATGGATAACATGGACAGCTTCAAGGAAATTCTAGTCCACCACTCGGCATCTCAGGATGGGGAAGCCGTGCACTATTAACACTGTCGGCGTACTGCTGACCTCGATTCATGACATTGTGAGTCGATGGGGAGAACTCTTCAAAAACCTCAACTCTTGCAGTATCTTGCTCAAGGGCACTTCGACGGGGATCAAACCGCCAACATCTGGGTTGGGAAACGACCACTCTACCACTTAGTCATGGTCCTCAGTCGGAAAAGTCAGGGACGAGATCCTTGCGCCAAGTTCAAGTATCTTGGTGTGGGAGCAGGTGATCGACAGGCGGGTAGGTGTTATTAACATCTTCTC
>CAAKHF010025333.1:46453-62503 GCA_901007745.1 Hippocampus kuda | reverse complement strand
CAAAAGCCCCCCCCCCCCCCCCCGTTGCAGTAAGCAGCCGTGAATACAGTATTTACATCAAAGTATGTCACAGTTGTAATTGTTTCAACACCCCCCCATCACTGCTCTATGACAATACCTCAAGCCTGTCTCCGAAATGCCACAATTCACTTGTTTGCAAAATCTGAAAATAAGTACATTGTTCCTTGACAATATTTGACATAATCATTTGTGACAGCTTTAATATGAAACAACATGATGAGGGCATGATGCATTTACATGGTCTGACAGTTGTAACGGCCCTCTGAAGAAATCCACAACTATAATTTGGCCGGTGACAAAAATGAATTTGAGACCCTTGCAGAAGTAAAAAGCTCCTCAGATTCAAGGTTAGGCATCTGGATTGTTTGTGAGAGAGAACCCACATGGATGCAGGCCTGTGTTGTGATCTAGAAAATGAAAGTCTGCAATCGTGGTAGTTATTTATTCATCCTAATGCTGACAGCTGTCAACTATGATACTAAATTGAAGCATAGAAGAGAGTACACACAATATCAAAGACGTTTTGTTGCTTTTAAGGAAAGTGGCCCATAAATGGTTAAGAGATTGAACAACTCAGAATAAACAGGATCGAAAAATATAATGGAAAAATACATACAAAAAGTAATAAATTTACATATTTGACCCCTCGAGAGAACTAATTTCAACAACTTGTACCAGTTACTTATTTTCAGTCAATTTTTAGAAATGTTTCTAAAGGCAAAAATTCGAAATCAAAGGTTGAACAGCAGTGGGCGGCCCGGCGGTCCAATGGTTTGTGTCAACCTCACAGTGCAGAGGTACTGGGTTCAATTCCAGCTCCGGCCTCTCTGTGTGGAGTTTGTGTGTTCTCCCCGGCCTTGCTTGGATTTTCTCCGGGTACTCCGGTTTCCTCCCACATTCCAAAAACATGCATGGCAGGCTGATTGAACACTCCAAATTGTCCCTAGGTGTGAGTATGAGTGCAGATGGTTGTTCGTCTGTGTGTGCCCTGCGATTGGCTGGCAACCGGTTCAGGGTGTCCCCGAAGATGGCTGGGATAGGCTCCAGCACCCCCCGTGACCCTTGTAAGGATAAGCGGATCAGAAAATGGATGGATGGATGGATTGGAAGGTTGAACAGCCTCCTGGAATGGATTGTGTTTTTGTTTCGATGGGCCGATGTCTGAAGAGCAAGCATTTATCATTTTCCACTGTGGGTCCGTAGGCCTCCAGAGCTGGAGCTGTTGAATGTCAAAGGTCTGTCAAATGATCATCTGCAGACCCTCCAGAGTGAACTCACCAAGATGGCAGCGGCACGATGCGGAGAGGTGAGAGTGAACACACACACGTTTGCGAACGAACACGTCTTTTCTGACACTTGTCAGCCTGCCCCTCGAAACCCAGGTGATGATTTACGAGCTGGCAGACCACATCCAGGGATTCCTAAGTGAGCACAACAAACCTCCCCCGCGCTCCTTCCATGACGAGATGCTGAAGAATCATCGCAGACAACAGGAGAAACGAGACCTGGAGGAGCAGCAGAAGAGAGACCAGCGGCGTAAGCAAGAGGAGGAAATGGTTAGTAGAGTCATATTTTTTCAGAATAAAAAATATTATATATATTTTTTATATATATTTATATGAATTCAATGCTAATCTTAATTATTTTTAATCAATTATCTTTTTTATCACACTAACTCATCATATTAGGGGAAACATTTTTTATTCCACAACTTTTAAGCAAACAACATAAAGGTACACATTTTTTCTGTCAAAACAAAATGTTAAATTCATTGATTTTTATTTTAAAATATCTTAATAAAGAAATAAAATATGAATATGCAAATCCACTGGTGCCGAAACCAAAAGTATGTGTGTTGCAGAAGTTCTGACAGATGTTCCTCCCATAGGAAAAAGAAATAATGGCTGAAATCCAGAGACGAGAGGAAGAAAAACGTGAAGAAAAGAGGAGGAAGGAAATTGCCAAACAGGTGCAAGAGCTTCAAATATTCACATTTTCAGCACAAAATTTAACTCATTTTTCTGAAACTTTCTACTTGGCTAACCTTATCAGGAACGACTTGAGAGCATGGAGCTACCAATCACTCCTAGCATGTTGTCAAAGAGCCCACCCAGTGAATGTGGAACTCCTCCTGATGTCACAGACCCCAAGAAAATAGTCCCAAACCGGCGACAAAATAACTCAAGTACACGTCACAGGTACGTGAAAATGTCATATTTCATAGTGATTTAGAATAACAAAAACATTGGAGTTAGATTCTGTATTCATCTGCCAGACGTGAGACAACCAGCGAGGACAACTCACACACGCAGAGGCGTCTTCATTTCAACAGCAGCACCTTCGGGGAACTCGATGTCCACAGAGGGAGACATTTAGGTGAGTACAGCAGCCATGAAATTACACTTCCCAGTGCTCACTGTTCACTAATTGTGTGTGTTAATGTTGCAGGAGTGAGTGAGAGGTTTGGCCGGAACGTTTATAATGGGTTTGAGGTGAACTCGGGTGACTTTGCGGTTATTTATGAGTGGTCACTGCGCTGGAACAAGAAAATGGGCAAGTTCTTTACCAGCCTGGAGAAAGGAAAGATCGAGAACTGCCAAAAGCAGGTGAGTACAGTTAGGTATTATGATTGTAGTGCTTTCCATGTAGGGGTGGGCGATATGGGTGAAAAAAAAAAAAGGTCTCTATTAATAAATCAATCACTCAATCAATATGTAAATCTGCAAATCTGTACCTATTTGACTGATAGATTGGACATACTGTAATTGTATGAAGCAATTTAAAATGTACAACTGGTCTTCCTGATTGTAATTTTTGGGACTGACTCACTCTTAAATGTTTGAAAATTATTTGGGGAATATCAGTAGCAGTGAAATATTGTATTTGATAACGGTTACTAAAGTTGTTGACTGAGCTTGTCACTGAACCCTCTGAAGATCCACGCGGCCGAAAATGAATTCAACTCCCTCCTGCGACTTGAGCACCCGAACCTGGTGCACTACAAGGCGCTGAACTCCAGCGAGAAGGAAGACTGCCTTGTAGTGGACCTGCTGGTTGAGCATGTGGCCGGCATCAACTTGAACCAAAGCCTCCTCAATCACTCCACCGTCCCTCTGGACAAACTCTGCCATTACACAGCCCAGCTGCTGGCAGCACTCGACTACCTGCACTCGAACTCGGTGGTCCACAAACAGTTGGGGGCCTCCAGTGTGCTGTTGGACTCTGAGGGCAATGTTCGACTGACCGATTACAGTTTATCTAAGAGATTCTCCGATATCTGCAAAGAAGATATTTTCGATCAGGCGCACGTGCGTTTCTCTGAGGACACTGCGATGCCTTCCAAGACGGGCAAAAAGGGGGACGTGTGGAACTTGGGGCTGATGCTGCTGGCTCTAAGTCAAGGCAATGAGGTGAAGGAGTATCCTGTGAAGGTGCCTTTCAACCTGCCTGCTGACTTCAGGGATTTTCTCCAGAAGTACGTATGGATTTATTGCAAGAAATACGCACTCACCGGCATTTATTCTGCATATATTAGTATATTATTAGTCATATATATCTGCCCTCCACTATTTCGAATAGTGATGATAAAATTCTGCTTCATTCTAATGTGATCTATTGTAGAAAGTCTGTTTGTTGAGTGCCAAGTGTAGACGTTGGATTTTGTCATTCAGTCAATGCCACAAGAATCTAGATTGTCGCAACTCATGGCTCCAAGTAGAAATCAGTGCACAATGTGGCGTCATAGGTGCGTCTGCCTGAACGATGTCGATCGATGGACAACCCAACAACTCTTGGACCACAACTTCATTAAGCCTCCGTCACCTCGAAACCAGCCTCAGTTCCAGGATAGCAGCCCAGAAGGTGACGATATGAATATTATATGAAATAATACGTACCGGCTACATCAGCTACACCTGGAGGGAAAAAAAAAGATCCGATTTCTAAAGACAGTCATGGCGTCATGATTGTACATGCCTTTTGGAGTCAACTGTCTTAAAATTTGGCAGGTGTGTGCGATTTAAAAAAAAAAAAAAAAAAAAGTAAATTCTGAAACAAATCTAATGATTTGACTTATTTTTTTTTCTCAGATCTTGCTGTGGACTTTGCATCATCTGTGATCCCACGTAGTCACATCCTCAATGCTCCATTCACTTCTGGAATTCAGAGACAGTTTTCTCGCTACTTCAATGAGTTTGAGGAACTCCAACTTTTGGGGAAAGGGGCGTTCGGTGCTGTGATTAAGGTTTTCTCCTTTGGTACATCCGAAACGATGTCACTTCCATATATTGGATGTGCGCGTCATTTATCCTCCCTCTCTGATTTAGGTTCAGAACAATCTTGATGGTTGCTACTATGCTGTGAAGCGCATCCAGGTCAACCCCGCCAGCAAGCAATTCAGACGCATCAAAGGCGAAGTGACGCTGCTGTCGCGTCTCAACCATGAGAACATCGTGCGCTACTACAACGCGTGGATCGAGAGGAGCGAAATGCCAGTGGCGGGGATGCCGAGCAACACCGATAGCTCCGAGCCTCCGAGCACTGCTGACCGGCCGCTTCCGGTCAGGAAAGCTCTCCCCCGACTCAACGAGCTGGGCCTTGCTGACGACGTGGAAGACATTGCGCCACCTCCAGCCCTGTCTAGCTCAGTGGAATGGTCCACGTCTATTGAGAGGTCTTCGAGTGCTAAATGTGTTCGGCACCAGTCGAGTGATGAGGAGGACGACGACGACGATGATGAGGATGACGACGTGTTCGGAGCTTCTTTTTTGTGAGTTCCTCTTTAGGTCTGAGAGCACAAACTCCTCATACAGCACCGAAGCTGATTTTTTTAAAATTAATTTCTGCCATTTAGGCCATCAGATGACTCCATCAGCGATGTCATCTTTGACAATGGCGGCGATAGCACAGATGAGATGTCGCAGGTTTGATTATTTCTTGCCATCGCTTTGTCATTTTTGTTTGTTGTTATCAAGTCAGTAACACAGACGCACGGCGTGTCTCTGCAGGGAGAGCCAAGCAAAGGACTGGTGAATGAAACAACGGAAAGTGCGGACTCTGATCGACCCTTTGTCACAGTGCATTACTTGTACATACAAGTAAGTGTTGGCTTAATGCGCCATGTTTACCACGAGATGTCTCTCCACAACTTTTAAACCATCTGACGATGTTCCCTGTTCAGATGGAATACTGTGAAAAAAGCACTTTGCGTGACACAATCGACCAAGGTCTGCATAATGACCAGAATCGACTCTGGAGGCTCTTCAGGGAAATCCTAGACGGTCTTTCTTACATCCACCAACAGGTTTTTACTGTGTGCTTTCAAATGGTCACATTTTTACTATTATTTTATTCATGCTTCAGTTTCCGTTGATCACACTGCCACATTCATCCTCCGCTTTCTAAGGGGATGATTCACAGGGACCTGAAGCCTGTCAATATCTTCCTTGACTCCCAAGATCATGTGAAAATTGGTGATTTTGGCCTGGCTACGGACCATCCGGCCACTGTGGTAATTGTTAATCTATAAAGTACACTTGACACGTCTTTTTTAACTCCAGCTACACTCACCATTCATTTCATTAGCTACACAGTAGTTCACCTGTTCCATTTTTTTCATTTATTGTTGTAGTCTAAATGAGTCATAAAGGGAAATTCAGCTACGTACTTAAACAGTGATGGTTTGTGCAATTGGTGACTGAGGCGCTGGGTTTTTGTGCCTTGCTAAAGACGATGCAGAAGTTGCATTTTTCCAACTTTAAATTGCAGTTTTGGTTGCACGCAATTGGACCTGAACAGTGACCCACCTGTTCCAAAGTCGGAGTCCTGCTTGTATGTTGTCGATGTCACCAAGACATTAAACAGCTTTTCAATACTGTGCATAGATACGTTTAAAATACCACCCTCGCACTGCATCTCATCAATTTGTGCAGTTGAACTAAACGAAATGGCCGGCATATGAATGTATATTAAACAAATGGCGTCTCTCTCCCAGGATGCAGGTACATTTGAAGTGGAGGAGAGTGGCTCTGCAGCACTGCAAAAACTGGACCCAACAGGTGCTAAAACACTGAAAACAATCCACCCTACCCCCTCCATTTTTAAAATTATATGACATGTATCTTTTCTTATGCACTGCTATCACCTGCAGGAAACTTGACCGGTATGGTTGGTACAGCCCTCTATGTGAGTCCAGAAGTTCAAAGAAATACCAAAGCTAGCTACAATCAAGTAAGGTTTTGCATTTCAGACATTGTCCTCATGGCAAAACATTTAGTTTTTTGGATCAGTCAAATTTCAGGAAAATCTACCTGGCCGTGTGCTATTTTGTTTGTCATTCGTAGTACAGCGCACGTTGTAGATAATCTTATTTTCTGTTCTCAGAAAGTTGATTTGTTCAGCCTGGGTATCATCCTCTTCGAGATGTCTTACCGACCGATGATTACTGGGGCTGAGCGCATTTCTGTCCTGAGCCAGCTTCGTGTGGTATGTGCGTAACCGAGATTCATCCTGCAAAGACTTTTGGGCCATGTTACTTACCTCACCTCCTTTTCTTTCTTCAGGAGGCCATTCACTTCCCTGACGACTATAGTAGATATGAGCAAGGAACGCAGGTGATGAATGTTTTGACACGGCATTAGGAATGAATAGTTTCCCTTGCTGTTATCGCCTCCTCCCTGTGTTGTCATCAACCCAGATTGATGTGTTGCATTTGTGTCTTTACTGTCAGAGGAAAGTGATAGAATGGCTTCTGAAGCATGACCCTGCGCTGCGACCCACTGCCCAGGAGCTGCTCAAGAGTGAACTGCTGCCGCCGCCCCAGATGGAGGAGTCGGAGCTGCATGAAGTGTTGCAGCACACCATGGCCAATATCAATTGCAAAGCTTACCGCAGCATGGTGGCCCAGTTGTTTGCTCAGATTAATTCGCCAGTCATGGATTTCACCTATGATATAGACCTTCACAAGGTATGAGGTTGACTTATGCTGAGAAAGTTTTGAAAGGAGTTTGATAGGTAATTTTGTACGAGCATTTAAGGTCCAAAAATACGTTGTACCAATTTGGCTTCATAAAGTTGGTTTGACCGCATATTTCATTCACCATTTCCCTTCTCCGCCTTGAGATGTCACTGTGGCCTCGTGATAAACTGCAGCAAACCCCACTCATCATGCGGCCCGCAAAGGCATGTTCATGCTTGTTCCATGCCTTGTGTTCTTTAACAGAGGCTGTTTGTTTTGTCCCTCTCCAGGGCAGCTTCAGCTTCAGCGGCGCCAAATTGCAGCAGTATGTGTATGAGACGATCACCAGGATTTTCAAGAAGCACAGTGAGTGTGGAAGCCTTGCTCTCAGAATTTGGGCATGTGGCGAGTTGACAACCCCGTGCAAACCTCTGAGACTCGGCCATCTGCTCTACTGAATCTTGCATGAACAATAAATGCACTGTTTTGAAGAGCAAGAGTCGACTCAGGTAGCCTGTGTTGTGCTGCGTTTTTGCGAATGACTGATTAGCTCCAGCTGCTCATTTTCTATCTCCTCACACGCATCACTTCTTTCAAGGTGAGGGTTATGTTATGTTAGGCGTACGCCTGCAGCCCTGTGTGATGTGTGCCATCAGGTGCGGTACGCCTGCAGACACCGCTGCTGCTTCCCAGACACAGAAAGCTCTGTGAAGGCAGCGAGCCGGCCTGCTTCATGGATCACAGTGGCATGCTGGTGACACTGCCCTACAACCTTCGTGTGAGTGTCTTCCACTTTGCGCAACACAACCCTACGGTGCCAGATGTTCACATCCACAGTCGAAAGGGAACTCTGTTTATTCAGGAGAACCGACCACGAGGAAACCATGTGACCTAAGTGGTTGATTGAATGCTGCAAGATATGCATCACCATCATTCATTACTGTACATGAATGCATTGAACAACTCACCTCTTCTTTTGATTCTAGATGGCGTTTGCGAGATATGTCGCCCGAAACAACATAACCCATCTAAAGAGGTAACAATTGAACCCAGTATGGGCTAAATGTGTAGATCATGAAGACTTTTTGTCAATCAGGAGTTTGTTTTACCTAACGTTTGTCTCAATAAGATGATATTAGCGCATCCCTGCTATAAAACCTTTGGAGGTTACGAAAGATGCATATTGAACTACGAAGTTTGCATAGCGGTGTAAGAAAGTCGTGCGTCACAGGGCGCTTAGATCTGCTTAGTTACAGCTATAATATCGATTTTTCAATTGATTTTAAGGCGTCCAACTGTCTGCTAAATACAAGTCCAAAGCGTCGACGACAGACATACACTTATGGTTTCCTATGCTAGGATCCCTATGGAGATTTACATGAGAAAACTGCTGCTCTTCGATTTCATCCTCAGGACTTGAACCGCCGTGACTGAAACAGTGAAGCTGCTGATTTCAGCACGTGCATGAGCCTGCCCGTATTATCCTCCTCAGCCTCTTCGCCACACCTCATGGGGCTAAATGTATATACCAGGGGCCTCACTTATCATAGATTGCATAGAGCAAGTTCTAAATTTGTCCGTACAACTGAAATTTTGTATATGTGTAATTGTATTGAAATTTGTCTCCAGTTGACCATATATTGTACTCGCGAACCCTTCAAGGAATCCCAAATCATGGCAAATCAGGTGGAGAGAACCTCAGATACTGACATTGATATTTGTCTAAGATGTAGAAACAAATAAATAGTCCTGTTTGGGAGAATTATTGCAAATGTTATCAATAAAAGAAAAACAACGACGAAGGAAGGGAGAATTGTTTGATATCTAACTTGATGCAAAAAAAAAAAAAAGGCACGTTAATACTTCCAGCATGTAGATCAGATTACACTGGTCAACAGAGAGGCTGTCATCGCAATCTAATTTTTACGAATATTTTTGAGGCCAATTAAATAAAAATTTTAAATTCCGAGTTTTTCATTGAATTTATTGCTTTGGCATTTCAGAAAAAAAAGCCACCGATTGTTGAATAGTCCAATATTACTAAATCTATTACAATTTTACATAATGTACTGTTGTTGTAAAAAACCTGATGTACTAAGATAAGAAAACCTTTATTAGTCTCGCAATGGAGAAATTCCCAACTAGAAAGAAAAAAAAAACGAGGGCAGATTTGGAATGAGTGCAAACAATTCTTTTTGAAAAGTTTGCTTGCATTTCTAATGAAGGTGAGGTTAAGCAGCTCGGATAATGGATGGATGGATGGATGGATGGATAGGTGAAATATAACAGCAGAAGGATAATGTTCATGAATTTGGTATGTTTTCCAAATTTGTGTCGTTGAGTAGTTGCGTTGAGTAAAAACAAGCTTGTTTTCCCTCTTTTCCAAGGTACAGCATCGATCGTGTCTTCCGGCCCAGGAAGCTGGATCGCGCCCACCCAAGGGAGCTTCTCGAGTGTGCCTTTGACATCATCACACCAGTCACCAACAGCCTGCTCCCAGATGCCGAGTCCATTTACACAATCTCTGAAATAGTTCAGGAATTCCCTGCACTTCAGGTTCTTCCCCCTTCTATCATATTTGAAATAACTTCAATGTCAGCGTGTGCTCTGCTGCTATGTCTTGCTTCAATTCGCGACAGAACATTTTGTTGACTGGTTCCTCGCGTCCTCGTTCTTTCCAGCGAATGCCGTCATCTCAACTTGCGTTGTTTGTTTTCTTTCTCCCCTAAACGTCCCACTCGCATGCCTAACATACCAAACTGTTGAGGAAGTCTGACAGATTTACACCATGTTTATTATATACACCCTAAATCAGTTTGGCACGGCTTACTTCACTTCCTCCCCTCCCTCCCTGCAAAATCCATTTCCTGTCCACACTTCCCAGTGCTGCCAGTTTTGACCGGCATGTCTCTTGAACCCAATCAACCCAAATTCAAGCCTTGTAGGGGTCCGCCGAGCCACCCAATGTAATGTGAAAGCTTTTGTATAATTTGGAATGTCATTTAAGAGAGGAGCAAGGGACGCGATCGTCTACTTGCATTGGTTTTTGTGCATTTAGCTGTGCTGGGCGATGCTAAAAACGAGACATGGGCTCCCAATAATAATTGAAACAGATCTTCCTCCAACAGGGATTATTTCTGCATGATAGAAGAAATGTATTTTTTGGGGGGAGTGGCAATCACATGATTAAAAAAAAAAGTTTTAACTTCAGTCCCTTAACTTATTCACTCCCAAAGACGTTTTTAAACGTCTTTTCAGACTTGGTCCAGAATTGGTTGGTACTGAATGAGTTAAAGGGCTGTCATTTATGTCGCGCTTTTCGACCTCGGGTACTCACGGCGCTTTACACTGTTACCACGTTCACTTACTGATGACGTATCAGGATCAGGAGCAACGACTTGCTCAAGGACACTTCAACACGGTTGCAATGATTGAGTCGACCACTCTACCCCTGAGCCATGCCGCCCCGCCTGTGATCACGTATTTTATTGGTATAAGCCACGAAATGCATTGATTGTCCGTGGATCATAAAGCAAGATATATAGTATCTGCTGTTTGTGTTCCAACCCCCCACCCCCTTTTTTTTTTTTTTAAATGAAAATTTTCGAGCAGACAATCACTCTTTCCTACCGTTAAACAGATAGTCGAGCTTCTCTTCTCTGCTAATGAGAAATGACTTTATTGTAGATGGTATTGCAGTGTCTTTGTCGGAAATTGATTTTTTTTTGGTCCCCTTCTTCCCATTTCCAGGAGAGGAATTACAACATTTATCTGAACCATACTAGTTTACTGAAGGCCATCCTGCTTCACAGCGGAATCCCCGAGGACAAACTGAACCAGGCCTCCAACATACTGTGTGACGCCATGGTCAGTAACAGTCTCACGTGTATCACAGATGTTGTCCACAAGGGGTGTCTGTGGCAGGTTATACGCTCGCGTCTGTTGAATCTGGTGAATCCTGTTCTGAACCTTTCCCTAGAGTGAAAAGCTGACCAAACGTGAGCTACAGGCAAAGTTCTGCAACTTTTCACTGTCGACAAACAGCGTGAGTGTCCGCCAGGTGTTTCGGTTGTCCGGATAAATAATCCCACAGCAGCATGTTGCTCCGTCGTTGCCGCTGAGCTTTGCCTGCTCTCTTGTGTACAGTTGCAGGTTTTGTACAAGTTCATAGAACAGAAGGGCACTCTGAAAGAAGTGGCACCATTACTGGCTTCACTCACCAAGCAAAAGACGGCCGTCATGCAATTGGCCAAGCAGGGCCTCAAGGACCTGGAGGAGGTTACGGTGCTGCTTCAAAGACTCGGAGTGAAACTGCCAGTAAGGGTGTCTCTTGTAAACGGGTTAACTAAGCACAGTGTGTCTTAAAAAGTCTACACCACCCGGATTTTTGTTATTACAAAAAAAATAAAATGAGAACCAAATGAATAATGAGAGAACTTTTTCCACTATTAACCTATAACCTATGCCAGTCAGTAGTATAAAACAAAAAAAAAAGTATTTTTGACGGGAAGTAAAAATAAAATAAGAAAATGTGGTTGCAAAAGTGTGAACCCCTTCTAATAACACCATGTTTCACTGTTGGTATGGTGTTCTTTTGGTGATGATCATCAGTGTTTGTGCCAACCATATCTTTCGGACCCTGTCACATCACGTCCCCAGTTACGAGAGGGTGTGCCCGTCATGCATCCACTTAATCTCGGTTGTTAATTTTTACTTCCCCTCTCCAGCGGATTCTTATTTTTTCACTTGTACATGTCGTCGGTGACATTTATGGTGGGAAAAAAAAAGAATTTATCTTGATTTCACAAAAATCTGGCATTTGAACAGGGTTCTGTAGACGCTTCATACCCACAGTATGTTCTTGACCCCGTTTAATGTTGATTGGATCTCCTTACAGGTGGTAGTCAATTTAGGCTTGGTGTACAAGGTGCAACACCATTCTGGAATAATCTTCCAGTTTGTGGCCTTCATCAGGAAGCGCAAACGAATTGTACCAGACATACTGGCAGCTGGAGGGCGCTACGACCACCTGGTAGTGTAATCTCATGCACAATCCACACTTTTTGACACATTTCAATTTTAAAAACTAAAACAGATTCCTAAATCAACATTTATCTGACCTTCATTTGATTAGTGATGCAAGATTGCCTTTTTCTATTGCTAGATCCTGGAATTTCGTGGGCCCGCCTCCACAGTGCCAGTCCCCTCTGCGGTGGGCGCCAGCGTGGCGTTTGACAAAGTGTGTGCCGTGGTGGCCGGCATGGCGGAGCCAGTGAGGAAAAAATACACACATACACACTAACATCTGACATCTAATTATAATGAAGGAGCGGCAGACGGGATCATATTTAATTTCTCCTTATTACAGCATTTGGCCGACATGTACAGAAGTAAGTTAATAACTATGATCACTGGGAGTCTATAATTAGTATCTACCGGTACAGTATTTAATAATATATGCAAGGGTTAGATTCTAAGAAAAAAAGAATGAGTAGGTGAGGGAAAAAAATGATACTTTAAATTTGGGATCAATTCATTTGTTGTTCTACATCCCTGAAAAGAATCCATGTACAATACAAATCAACATCTGCAATATACAGTAGTGGTACACTGCAGCGTTGTGCTGTGTGTAGTTAAGAAATTATCTCTGCTGAAGGCGTGATTGTTATTTCAAAACAATTTTACTGTGGAGCTTGGCTTCAACGTGACAGCCATCGGAACGCAAGGCATAGCCGCTGAAAAGCTGCCATCCATTGCAGTGTGTTACTGACGGCGCGTGCTTGCTGTGTTCACTGACATAAATAGGCCTCAATGTTGTTTTCGTAACACTGTCATATCTGTGATCTTTTTCCTCAGCCGTCATTAAGTTCTTGTGATGTCCTCGTGGTCCCTGTGGGACATTCATCCATGTCCCGAGCCATCAGTGTCCTCCAGAAGCTGTGGAGCAGCGGTGTCACCGCAGACATTGCCTACGATGTCTCACAGGTTTGTGTCCATCTAATGGTTACTTTAACTCTTAATGGTGACCGCTTTGATAAATGTAGGGCAGAAATCCAGGCTGGGTTTTTCCTTAATGCCGTAATTTCTCGAGAATAACGTGGACTCTGAAAATCACCCATTCAAAAGCAGGTTTTTCCACAGGACTTTGTATGTTATGCATTCTCCTGACTTGCTGATATCCGCACCCAATTCAATTTTAGCAAATGTTTTTGTCCAAAAAAAAAGTTTGTTATTCTCGAGAAATTACTGGAGTTGTTAGACTATACACATACCTGATTGGCTGGATCAAATCAACAAATATTTCATGTTATCATGGAAAATCTGTCACCACTTGTCTCAATTTGCCGATCCACAAAACAAGATGTTACCGTAAACACAATCTCAGTCAATTCAGGGACATTGTGTTTACGTGCAGAGAGTAAACCATTTTCAAATATTTTTTGGGTGTATTGAATGTTTTTCAAAGTTGTTGGGAGAACTTTTAAGGCTCGATTATGAGTATTTTTTTCCCCCCAATGCATTTCACGTGGCATCCATTATACATGAATTTTGGCCATTTGTGGGCCGGGCCGCTCCCAATCTCGGTCGACTGTCCAGTAAATAGTTTAAATAGATTGGAGAAATGGGTCCACACTCTGATTGGATCGCTAATCGTTTTGCATTTTGTATTTTTAACTTGCTAATTGGTGCTCTGCTCCAAATCCTGATGCGTAAAGCCTGGTAATTGTACTACTGTATTCAAAGTACATTCCTGATTTTCACACCTATTTTATGTGCCTGTTCTTGTAAATATCTACTCAGGTAATTTATGTCGCAGCATGTCCATGCATTTGGACACGGGGTCCACCGACATGTAATTTAAGAGGCTGTGATAAGTGTTGAACTGAAGCCAATTAGTTGAGCTTTTAAAGTCAGGTCCTTAGCTTGGCAATTTTAAACTTAACGATAAGATCTCAGTGCCATTTGGAAGGAATTCTGCCCCATTCGCTTGCTGATAAGAATGAGCAGTCACAATGTGATACAATTGTCAGCACTTAATGGAACCTTATCAGCCTCTCACAGGCAATGCTATCAACCAAATATAAACTGTATGTAGCATGAGCCCAACGAGCACTCATAAAAATTCTTAATGACCCAATATAAGGCTTTCCAAATTCACAGCCACGAATGTAAAGACAAATGGTCAAATTATCACCTCTGGCTTCTGCCTCATATAGCGCCTCTATTCGCACCCATTGGAGATAGTTTGTTTTCCCGAAATGAAAATTGATTTAACCCTTTCGGGGGCAGCGGTTACTGCAGTGGACAGCTTATCATGTTATCCGGTCACAGGGTGCATGAAAGGGTTGAATATGATACACAATGTTGCAAGTCCTAAATATATATGTTTATACTGTGTATTGACATGAAACAAGTTTTGAAAACCGAGCCAGAGAATTACCAGTACTAAATATCGACATATATATTTTTTCGGATTCATGACTCGCAAATAAGAAATCGATAAACACTACACTATACACCACAGCAATGTAGGTGACTTCAAGCGGTCAGGAGACCGTCGACTTATTTGAAAAGAGAATATTGGTGAGTGAATGAATTTTTGAATCCTTCAACAACACTCCTAACCAATAACTTTTTTTTTTAAAAATCCTACAACAACTGACATCTGCCTTCCTATACATTTTCTATTGGGAATAATCAAAAATAGTCAATTTGAAGATGATGTTGGGGCTCGCAAACTTGATTTGGACAACACAAACAGTGTTGTTGCAATGTGATAGTTGTCTCAGTGAAAGAAGAAACATGCTGTGATTGGAATGAAAAAAAACAAGCAGAGTCCTGGTGCCTCTTTCACTTTCTTCGAGTATACCTGTACTGTATTTGAGAAGACCAAGCACTCGACAAAGATGTGGTCTCTGGCATAGCGCAGTGCCTGCACATTTTTTTCCCCTCTTCCCTTTCTTTTTTTTTTTAAATATTGTGCTTCTGAGCGTGTTTATTTTTCTGTACTAACTTGGGATGTAAGTGGCCACCCTCTCTGCCTCAAAGCTCCGAGAAGCAAATTAGGAAGAGTTCGTTTCTGGCTGGAAACAAGCAGCCCTCTCTAAATGGTCGATGGTGTTTGTGTGGTTTCAGCTAATTACGTGTGTGGCCCAACACCCAAATAATTGGTCGGACTTTTAGAACGGCTTATTCAGATTAGACTTTTGTGAGCCCCCGTCACATGGCAAAGTCTTTGCAGCGCCGCTGAAAGCGCACTTCCAGTTTGCCTAAGCCAGCTAAGGGCTTCGATGGAGCATTTTCACATTATCTGTAACCTTTGGTTCACATCGGGGGACGTTTTAAGTCTAAAGAAGTACAGGTTGACAAACACAGTGATGTTCACATAATTAATTACACATAGTTGCAGAAGACAGCAAGATTTGTTTTTAACTGACAATTGAAGGACATGACGATTGGTTTATCTTTGCAAAAGCGCGGTTTACACATACAGGGGATGCATAATTTGAGATTCCAAGGCAAACTAAAAGTTGATTATGTTTTAGTCTCAGGAGACGTTGATGGAACACTGCCGGGTGGCTGGCATCACATGCATGGCCATGGTATCCGACAAAGAGGGGAACTACGTGAAGGTAACAGTATTCCGCCCACTGAGAATCGAATTATACATCTTATGGATAAAAATATAAAAAAACCTCTGCCAATTTTACTTGCAGATATAAAATAGAGTTAATTTTCCGCCTTTCGGAAGATTTTCTGCAAGATTTTAGTGTGTGTATGTGGGATATATTATTATATTTTAATACATGCATCAAGAAAATGCATTTTCTAGTATAACTATGGATTTGATGAAATTTGTTTTGTGCACTGGAGCAAAGCCAGAGTCCTTCTCCACAGATCCCATAAAAGTTGAAGCATAGATTTTGTCCATCCATCCATCCATCCATTTTCTGAACCGCTTGATCCAAACAAGGGTCGCGGGGGGATGCTGGAGCCGACCCCAGCCGTCTTCGGGCAGTAGGTGGGGGACACACCCTGAACCGGTTGCCAGCCAATCGCAGGGCACACATAGA
>CAAKHF010025333.1:30136-41725 GCA_901007745.1 Hippocampus kuda | reverse complement strand
GGAGGAAACCGGAGCACCCGGAGAAAACCCACGCAGGCCCGGGGAGAACATGCAAACTCCACACAGGGAGGTCGGAGCTGGAATCGAACCCGGCACCTCTGCACTGTGAAGTCGACGTGCTAACCACTGGACTACCGGGCCGCCCATGAAGAATATATATATTTATATATAAAGGAAATGGCTTGACGCTAACTAACACGGGGGCGTAGCGAGGTCGATGTACGGCTCGCATGCCGATTTAATACTCTCCGTCTCCCCGGCAATGTTAAATCCTCCGTGTTTGAGCCGCTCGTGTTGTGACACCTGTGAATGCCCTTTAGTGATCAGTCCCAAGAGGAATTGTGGCGGCTTTTCTCTTGCATGACTGGGATGGTAGCAAAAAAGAGACCACCCCCCCCCCCCAAAAAAAAAATCACAGCCTTGTAAGCTAAGTTGTTTTTAATTTCCTGTCAATGTGTTTGAGTTACTATTTAGTATTTCAGTGAGTCTAAATTGATTAAAGCGCCTTACAGAAGTGAGGGGATTGTTTTTTTGGGGGGGGGCTCAGTACCTGTGTCGTTATTTTTGTTGAACTTGAGGCCTAAATAAGCAAGGCCGACTAAGCAGGTTCAAGAAGGTCACCTTGCAGTATGAAGTCGACGTGTCCTGGGGGCTCAGCTGTCATGAGTAACTTGAAAAAGGCATTTGTGTGTCAGGTCACCTTCTCACAACACGACTTTACAAATTCCTTTGAAGTGATTGAAGCTCATGAAGTGGACTTCTTTGGGCAGTTCCGTGACATGGCGTCTCCTGCTTCTTAAAGTCTGACACACGTGTCGTCTTGCCCCAGGGTGGCTGTGGTGGTCTTGTACAGCTTGAAGGATGACTACTACAAGACTCTCGTGTGAAAACCATTCTGTTCCCTGACCCGGGCCACTTCCTGCTGACAGCTCGGGAAATATTCACCTTGAATTGTGTGCTCGTATGTCGACAAGCACTAGCCCAAAAGACACTCTCGCTACCTTCATCATCCCTCAGCTTTGATGAAACTAGCACCCGGGCACAAGAAGGTTTGTGGACTTCAACATTGCCTTAATGCTTGAGTAGGTGGTTTTTATTTTTAAACTGACAACAGTATTTTCTTGTAATAAAGAGCGGGACTGATAGTAGGAATAAACCCTTTCTTCACATGCCTTGGTCTTGCGTGTTCTTCACCATTCTCACCCTCGCATGTCATCCTCACATGGTGTTGGCGTGTTATTCCTTTCCAATGTGTTTCATCGAAGATGTGTTGGCTTTATTGATCCTTCCCGAGAAGATTCCCCACCTTGAAGATTATTGGCAAGGTTTGACGGACAGGGGCTACAAAGCTTTTGTGCTTTCCTGGCTTTTATGAGGCTGTTGGTTAGATGAGATGGCTTCTTGCCCTTCCAGCGGAAATCATCTTGAAGAAACAGACTGTTTCTGCTTAACATGCACTTTGACCACGGTTTGAATTCCCTATTTGGAGAGGCACCAGGACCTGCTATCCCACAGGTGAATTAAACACCAACAGATCTTGGATGTCTGAATTTGAGCAGATTCTTACATTCGCAGGTAGACCACTTTGTTTCACATGTTTATTTCTCCAAAAAAGAAAAAAGTAAATGTTACAGTTTCACCTATTTACAAGGCTTGGAACAGAGAAATAAATAAGGCGATGATACTGAAGATAGCAGATTGGTGTAAATGCTCTAAAATGTACAGCAGCTTTGGCGACCAAAGTTCATTCAACAAAAAAAAAGAAAAACTCAAACTATAGTATTAATAAATAAGGCTACGTGAAAAAATAAATAAGGTACTCTTCTGCTCAGCTAATCTCGACTAGCTTTTTACACAAAGTAGAACAAAGGACAGGGAATCTTTCACACTTCATTTTAAAGCACATGATCATGAATCAAAGAAATCAGAGTCACGAGAACATGCCAACATCAACCGAACGACCAATTTTGGCATCACGATCACATTTGTTTTGGAGAAATAGGTTGGCATTGGTTTGAGTGAGGACTGAAAACGGAATTCTATTTTGATCCGATTGGTGTAGCACATGGCCACCAGCTCGAACAATTTGTGTTAACTGGAGTGCTTTAATGAGGCCATCAAATCCCCGATTAGCGTGTTTATCCTCCAAGAATTCTGCAGTTTCAATGGAAAAACAAACCAAAAAAAAGGAAAACCGAGTCGGAAAGTGCTGCATTTTATTTTTAAACATAAAAACGCTTTACGCGCTCATGTTCAGTGACAAGCTGTTTTACGGAATACTAATGCCTCACCGAAAAGGGAAAAAAAAAAGCTGAGAAAAGCCGAGCATCTTACACGTATGAATAGGAAATTTTAAACAATTGAAACATTAACATTCTCGCATTATTTTTTTTTCTGACGAAAATATCTTTTAGTCGGATTACATTATAATCAAATGGGCTTTTTTTCTCATCATAGAAAGTTTTTTTTTTTTTTTGTGGCTCTTGTATTACGGCCTAGTTTGAATTATTTTTGTTTTGCTCCCTGTCTCCCGCAACAATTACAATTATGCTACTGCGTGAGTAACAAATGTGTCCTTGGCAACTGGAGATGCTCTTCTTTTTCCTTTATACAAATCAGCATACCATCCAAATAATGCTCAACCTGTTTTTGTTTTTTTTCCAGGTTTCCTTTCACGAACCTTATGTTGCCTCTTCACGTTTCCGAAACGTAAAAGAAAACAACCAAAAGTGACATCAATGACATGAATCAGGAGTGATTTGGACTGGTTTTTTTTTTTTTTTGTTTTTTTTGTTAAGCACTTACATTTAAACAGTTTATAAACAAACCTTTAAGGCTGTAGCATGAATGCTTTAAAAGGAGTCGTTGGCAACATTCAAAGACATTGGCTGAATCGTGGAGCAGTTTGTCAGAAACAAAACAAAACAACAAAAAAAATTAGTGGTCGCACGGGAGGTGAAAATTTTTAACTTGCACTGTCTCATAATTTCGGAGCAAAAAGCCACCATTTAGGGGCAGTCTGGAGCCCTGAAACGACACCAATTTTGTCTCCTCTTTCGCTTATAACATTCTTCTGAGATGGACATCACTCTCATTCAGCTTCCAGATAGGAGGAAATATGAAAACCAGGCCGCTGCATAGTTCACCGTAAGTCGTGTGGAAAAACCGTTAGCTCACGTTTTTCATGAAAGATTCCAGAGGGATTTCTTTGAGTGATTTTTTTTCTTTTTTTAAGATTTGAGCACATGGTGGGAATGTTTCAACCAGCATACATTTGGCCCTAAGAAGATGTCCAAAAAAAAAATGTTGGACTAGAACAACAAGAATACAGTACTGCTGCAATATACACAAACTAAACAAACCACACATTCTCTAACGCAGGATGTCTATAAAGCCTGCCGGACTGTTACAATTCGGTGGATCCAAATGGATTACCAGTTCTTTTGGCCTCCCTGCTAATTTTACTGACAATATCCATGAAGCACTGCTGTAAACCTCTTATCTTAACACCCTCCCGGCCCCCAACCCCAAATCCGGGAACTTTTTTTCCCCCCCTCGCCTTTGTACTAGTCCACAAGGAGGCGAAAATAGGTGACAAGAGTTACAACGTTCTAAGTTAGTCTGACTGAGAAGCCTCAGCGATTGTGCAGTAAAGCTGACGTGTGTGTGTTCTCCCAGCGGTTCACATGAGTGACGTCTGTCCATGCCGGAGAAGATTCACACACACAAGAAAGGTCACATGAAATTCTTGCTTTAACCAACGTGGGGTGTCCTCTTGTTTTCCAGTCACATAGAGTGAAGCGCGAGTAGCAGGTTGCATCCATGGTGTGTGTGTGTGTGTGTGTGTGTGTGTGTGTGTGTACGCATAAGTCACCATGGATGACAGCAGTACGAGAGGGTGTGATGTGGCGGACAGTTACGATCTGCTGAAGGCTGACGTTAGCGCGCCGTCCAGTTGTTCGCCAGCTTGGCTCTTGGGATGCTCATCTTGTCCGAACAAGGAGAACTCGTCTCGGGGGAGAAATGGATCCCGCAGTCGTTCCTCACGTTCTGAAACTTGTTCTCCTTGGAGGGCTCCATATACACCACCTGGTTCTTGTTCACATGCTTCAGGATCACAGTCTGGAGAACAAAAGTGAAAACGGGCGGCCAACAAGCAAAGTGTGAAAATCCAACGTGACAAATTCATAATGAAGCACAAGTGGCCCTACACCGAGGCTAAAAGTCAACAAAAATGTCACTCCAGCATCGAGTTGCAAACCTAAAGTCTTACCTTCTTTGGAGCACTGTAGCAGGACATCTGCACCCACTTCTTTTTCTTGTTGATAAGCACAGCAACAATGAGGAAGATGATGATGGCCAGGAGGAGACCTGCCAGTATCCAGGCGGCTGACTGGTAAATGAGGGCCATCTGTGTTTGGTTGGGGTAATTTTCACCCAAAACTGGCTCATCTGTAAAACATGGACAGGAACCGGCAACCTCATGTGAGACATTAATGCTGCATAGTCATGTAATCAAGAGCGGGGCCTTCCAATGACAAAATCTGACAGTGTAGTACTAGGCAATGTGAAATTTGAAGATTTAAAAAAAAAAAATCATTGACTGTACGATTGTGTTGATTCAAGACAAATAAATATCAAGACAACCTTGATTTATTTAACAATAAAGTCATGAGCCCTGTTCCTCAAGCAAAAGCAATCCAAAAGGTGTTGTTTAAGGTGTGGGTTACCTGTGTCTGCAACAATGGGCGATTCGGTGACAGCGGCCTTCCCACCAGCCCGCCGCACACTTGTGGTGAGCCTTGTTTTGGGGGCGACGGTGGACAACAACACTGGCGCAGATGTCGTCATTTCTTCCCAAGACAGAAATAAAGGTTTGATTTTCAAAACAACGAGCGTAATGCAAAACCCAGCAGCCGTACAACCGTGTTATTGTTTCGACTCGTGTTTGCGTGCAAAGCGAGGAACCGCTCTCAAGCCAAAGCATAAAAACAAAGGGCGCTCCAACGGCATATCGGGTCGAACAATGGGATCCTATGCCGAGCTTTTCCCCTGTAGGAAAAGCTGACGCGGAGCTTCCTGCGCCGCCACAGAGCGAGCGTTGCGGTCCGGGGACAGGAAACACGTGTGAATGCGCGGATGCTCGAGGAATGTTGTTGCTCGATTCGACAGTGTGTACGTGTGTATGTCACATGGAACGTTGCTGTGGTATTTGCCTATGCAGCGCCAGAATGGCGGGCTCGAACGAACTAACGCATATAGACCCACAGTCACTCCTTCTTTTTGGCAAGTACCGTTCTGAATTAGGACTCCCCCCCCATCAACAGGCTGCGCCTTGTTCTACTTGTAGCTCTATTATGATCTTTATGTGCGGGGGTCTTGTACGAGCTACTTTTAGCTGTGCGTCGAATAGCACGGCCACGAAGACCTTTGCTGCATGCATGGCCGAAAAACTGAACAGAAACGCTAACGGACATTCCCAACCTCCATTTTTATATTTGCATTCATTTATTCCCAACAGTCTCTTCTCTTCATTTTGTAGCATTTGTCTGATTCCGTAACATGGATGATATTTTTTCAATCAGATTTCAGCTTCTATGTGCTGCCACATCAATCGAATTTGGCCACGGCCGATGCAACTCACTACTGTCATGGGACCGTCTCTTTAACCAATCCGATTTCGTTTTGCCTCAGAGAGTCAGCTAGCTAGTCTACAATAACGTCAACAGCTAGCTAGCCTCCAATAACGTCAACAGCTAGCTAGCCTACAATAACGTCAAGAGCTCGCTAGCCTACAGTAACGTCAACATTTTTCTGTATTCCGATTGGTTGGTCAGTGCAAGGACGAGCTTAACTTGGAATTCAATATTTAAAAAGTGTTTATGTTCATTAAATCACTCAAGATGACGTACGTTGCACAATTTCGTACAGTCATACTACATTATAGTTTGTACTGTATAACTGTGACGAGATGGTGTTATCAATTGGCACACAACTAGATCTTAACTAATACTTTCATGTGACGAAAACAATTGGCAGGACTAAATTAACCCCCCCCCCCCAAAAAATGTCTTTTTGGGGGTGTAAAGCAAAACTCACCAAGACAGTACGGGCAGCACTGGCCCTTGCGCAAGACGGGCACCCTGCAGTTGGCAGGTGGGCAACGCTGAGAGAAACACTGAATGGTGCCGTTGTTGCAGATGCAGCTGGTGCAAGCGTTGGTCTTCCAAGAGTCTCCTGCCAGTAGCACGTCACCATCGTTGGTGATGCAGTACTCCTGCTGGCTGGTGTTCACTGGCAGTAGCGGACTCTGTGTCTCCTCTGTGGATGCATGGAAACGCCATTCAAATAGGATAAGGGGGCTCCGTCGAAGTCGGTTTTTGGTTACTCTTTAGTTCCGATTGTGTTGCTAACATGAGAATGTATTGAGATATATGATCATTAGAACTAAAACTGAGGAAGGCGAACTTCCAATTGATGGGGGGAAAACATGCAAACTCCACACAGGAAGGCCGGAGCACTGCACCATTGCACTGTGAGGCGGACATGCTAACCAGTTAGCCCCTTAGCAGTATTTTAAAATAAATAAATAAATAAAAATGGAAGACTAATAAATTAAGGGGTCAAGTCTAAGTCTGAATGGATTAATTAATTAAGCAAGCGTGCAAAGCCAAGACTAGAAGAATACATTAATTCAAGATGCTTCCCAAATGTTGAGTATAAACAAGGAATTTCAGCAGGCAGATGTTAATTCAGTCTGGGGCCTCATCCGCATATCTCATCCAATTCTCGAAGGGACCAAAAGTCTCATCCTGACCCAAGCCTTGGCTCAAGACTGCCCACCGTCCACATCCATCATATGGCTCTGTCAGCGAAATGTGCATTATTCCCACATTCCTGGTGACCCAGCTCACATATATATCAAATGCCAAGCCTTTCGCAATCTGCTTTTTTGAAGACAGATGCACCGGTAAGGTGAGACTGACATTCTCCAAGAGAAACTCACAGGCACAGTCATACATTGCCGGTTCGTAGGCTCGACTCGAGCGTTAAATAAAGATCTACGTGTGGTTTTGGGTCAGTTTATACGTGGGACGTCGTTGACTCCTTAAGGAGCAGCACAGATCTGGCGAGACAAGTTGGAAAGAGATAGACGACAACAGCCACTTCTCCATGTGTCTTGGCGGCACCCAGCTCATGATGGCTGTAAACTCTAAATCTCTTTTTAATCCAAAATGTGTCTCTCTACTCCAGCTATTCCCAACCAGTGTGATGTGGCAAATTATCCAATTTCAGCTCCAATTTGTCTGTTTATTTTATCAGAAGGTTTACCGATCGGAGCTGTGACCGCAAGGTGGTCAATGCCTGTTGTGGCGGCAACCCCCAAACCCGTTGGTGTACACCGGCGGTAAGGGATGCCGACAACATGAAAGAGGAGTCCTATCGGACCCGTTTGGCCTGTGGGACTCTGGAGGCAGCTGACGGGTACCGGCTGGCCAAGCAGACCGCAGCCTCGGCGGAAACTATAGGACATGGGATGAGTCCGGCAAGACTTCAAGGAAATTCTGGTCCACCACCTGGCATCTCAGGAGGGGGAAGCAGTGTACCATTAACACTGTGTAGAGTGGAGATGTGGCACTGCTGACCATGACTTGGGACTTTGTGAGGCGATGGGGAGGATACTTGGAAGACCTCCTCAATTCCACTGATGCCTTACTTTTGAGGAAGCAGAATCTGGGGACTCTGAGCTGGGCTCTCCCATCTTTGGGGTTGAAGCCACCAAGGTGGTTCAAAAAGTTCCTCGGTGGCAAAGCCCCAGTGGAAGAGAGCCACCCGGAGTTCAGGGACAGTGCCGCAGGGTGTGTTCCAACCTCAGTGGGACCACACTCCTCAGTCTTCTCGGTATTCAGGGTTGCTGGAGAGGAGGGCCTGTCGGGAGGTCGGATCTTGGATTCACGAGGGCAATGGAGTTTTTCTAATTATCGGTCAATCTTACATTTCTACCCTCACCTAAAGTCACGAACTGTGGGTGCTGACCGCAAGATACCGGATACAAGCGGACAAAATGAATTTGTTCCGCAGGGTGTCTGGGCTCTCCCCTTAGAGGTAGGGGTGAGAAGTTTCGTCACCTCGGAAAGCCTCCGAGTCGAGTCACTGCTTTTCTACGTTGAGAGGAGCCAGAAAAGATGGCTTGGGTATCTGGTTAGGATGTCTCCTGAACGCCTGCCTCCCTGATGAGGTGGTCCGGTCATGCCCCATCGGTAAAAGGCTCAGGGGACGACTCCGAGCATGCTGGAGAGTCTGTATCTTCCGATTGGCCTGGGATTGCTTTGGTTTGAGTTGGAAGAAGTGGCTGCGAGAGGCTCAAACTGCTGCCCCTCACGACTCAACCCCAGACACGCGGTAGAGAATGAATAGATGGATGGATTTATCAGAACTCGCTTCGTATCTTTGATCATGTACACTCTCTATACCAACGAAATAGCAGAAAAATGAAATGCTCCCCTGCGAGATTGCAGAATGCATTTCATTAACTTTGTGACATTTTGTTTTGATGTTAGGCAACGAGGTTTTTTTGGGGATGTGGTTCTCTAAAAGCTAGGCAACACTGCTATAGTCAAGTCTTTTAACAACTTACCTAGACACACATGACAACAGGTGTCCTGGTTCTTGGTTGGTGTCTGGCACAGAGCCGGCGGACAAACTTCAGTGTCGCATAGGACACGCCCCTGTCTGCAGGTGCAACGTGTACACTCATCCAGGTCCCAGGTCTCCCCTTCCACGTAGAATTCCCCACCAGGGGCTCTGCACACCACCATGTCCATACCCTCCGGCAGACCACTACCCGACTCGTCTGAAGTGTTGCAAGAGGAGAGAAATGGGGTCACATTCAAACGTGTTGAGAAGCGTGAGTAACCAGGGATCCAGAAATCAGGAGCTCATAGCACTGGAAATTTTGTCCAAGGTTGTGTTTTGATTCCAGCTGACATCTGCAAAGAGTTGGAAAGCTGTCCACAGAATGCAAAATGGCGTCTTGAGGTGTCGACAATTTTATTTGTTGCCAAAACAGTGAAGCAATTGACTTGACGTCGAGTATCTTTATGATGTGCATGAACGAAAGGATTATTCTAATAACAGATTAATCTGTGTTTTGTCAACGGATGAATCCAATTTATGAAACCAAAAAAAGTGTCGATTTCCTTCCCTTTATTCAACATGACATGATGTGACCTTCACGGTGCAGAAATTGCACAAACATGAATTATGATTAGTTCCTGGTGTGGTCCATAACATGTCAGAAAATTGACCAAAATGTTGATTTTTTTTCAAAGTAAATGTCGATGTTGGCAAATGTCTAAAAAAAAAAAAAAAAGACCAGTCTGCTTTCATGAAGGACTAGAGAAATCTGAGGATATTTACTCTTGAGAGGACAATTTTGGCCATTTAAAATCCAACAAGGTCTGCATTACGCTTATTGGTTATGAGAAATAATTACCGATGACTTTGATAATCTATTAGGTGTCAACTGTTGCACATCTAATATTGTTAATGTTCAAATCTGGGCTCCGGCCTTCCTGTGTGGCGTTTGCATTTGCTTGCAAACTATATACAATGCATGTTCGGTGTGTTTAAGACCAAGTTATCCTTAAGTGCGAACGTGAGTGGTTGCATGTGCCCTGCGATTGGCTGGCAAACAGTCAAATCAGACAAAGGTCAGCTGGGATGGGCTCCAGCACACCCGTGACCCTAATGAGGTGCAAGCTGTGTTTAAATAAAATGGATGGGTAGTTGGGGTAATTTAGTCTCATACCCTCACACGTAGGACAACACTGGTCAGGCTTCATGACTGGATGAGAGCAGCTGGGCACAGGACAGGTTATAAGCACGCACATCTCCCTTCCGGAATGACAGTAGCAGTCACGGCAGCCATCATGCCAGCTTTCGCCTTCCTCATAGCGGTTGCCATTCGAGGTAAAGCAAAAGCCGGGAACTGGAATGGGGGCGGTGGTGCTCGGGGAATGGGCAGTATCTGGACAAGAAAAAGATTCAAAATGGTCATTTTACTCTATGGTCAAAAGAGAAGTATCCTGTTATTGCCTTGGAGTGCAAACCTTCCCCAAAGCCACCAGTCGATGGATTTAACCCAGACTAGCTTTTAGTGCCAGTTGGAATCCACTTGGATCAGGAAGAGAGCCAAACTGAAACTTCGCAGTTCAGGCACAAGTTGAGATGTGCCCTCTCTTTCATTTCCATCTGTTTGTTTGTTTTTTATTTTCATTTTTCAAGAAATAATTTCTTAACACTGAATATTTTGACAAACCACATAAAGACGTTCCCCAGCCCAGTTTGTATCCTCCGTTTGTTTACACGAAAAGTCTGCGAGTCTTTCTGTTTGTAAAGAGCCACTAGAGCCAGTTGCACTGACACAAGCACATCTTGAGGTTGAAATATTTATAACACAGCTAAAAAAAAAATAAAAATAAACACTTCCTGTAAAATGGAGGATAAATCAGTCCTCTGGATTTTAACTTGGAGGTTGAGGGAATCTAATTAGACTTTCAACCATAGCTACTGGATAAAGCCAAATACCAACCAAAAGCCCGAAAAGGCAAACATTTAAGTCTCCGCAGAGGAGCAGCCAGAGGTCACAGGAAATCAAAAGTACAGCTTTGTAGAACAAACTCACACATAGATTTTCACCATGTTTCCATCCGTTTACTTTTATACTGACTCACAGTGATGGAATTGTGCGCGTGAACAAGACGTGCTAACAATTTGACTGGATATTTATTATCCCGGAACCCGAATGAAAACCCATTTTCAGACCGCTGGCCTGGGCTATTTGCGTCACGAAAAGCTGGGCTGGCTCGCAAACTCATTTTGCTGAATGCAACACTCTTATACCAAGCACAGAAATTGACGGTAGTTCAGACGATTGCAGGTGAAGTGCAAATATAAACAAGGACACGACTGGGCATTGCCAGGCATGTAAAATTTATACAATGGGGCGATAATACGCTCCACTTAATATATGTGATTATTAAGCTCTCCAACAGAGCATTTTGCCACTTTAATGCCGAATGACAGCTACCAGGGACCACAAAGCTCAACCAAGCTGCGCAATTACTAATACAGGGGTACCTCTACTTACGAAATTAATTGGTTCTGGCAGAAATCTCTTAATTAGAAAATTTTGTAAGTAGAGATGTGTTTTCCATGTAAATGACCTAATCCGTTTCAAGCCCAGCCAAACTTCAGACATAAATGTTTGCATTTTATCGCCGAATCCTTGACAATGCATTTATAGTAAAATCATGTACTGTTGCTTGATTTGAGCAGGGGCAATACATTCTATTTTGCATTCTGTCCTTAAGTTTGAGGTACCTTTGCACATGCAGATCGAGCAGCCCTTCTTGTTCTTCCTGTAGCCATCGCTGCAGTGCTTGTCGCAGGTGAAGGGGGGGCACCTGACACAGCGGCACATCTCACAGCCGTGCTTGTTGCGACTGAGGGGTCACACACACACACACACACACACACACACACACACACACATACACATACACATTAGAGGTGCACTCAATGCGC
>CAAKHF010025333.1:8553-26973 GCA_901007745.1 Hippocampus kuda | reverse complement strand
ATATTTATGCACTATTGGAATAAAAATAAAGAGTACCCACACGTTTGTGTGTGCATGTACACGTACGTTTGTGTGTGTGTGTGTGTGTGTGTGTGTGTGTGCGTGCGCGCATGTACTCACACAAATCCATAGAGGCAGGTCTTGGCGCAGGTCAAAGGTCGGCACCTGGGCACAGGGACGCTGCACTCGCACACCTCGCAGCCAAAGACGTCCCTCTCGTATCCCATGGGGCATTGCAGGGAACAATATTTTCCCAGGTCGGGGCAGGAGTCATCTGAAAGAGTTGAAGCGAAGGTCAGCTGATGACAGGCACAAGTCGTCCATCAGAGGCGCAGCCAGCAGTGACTACGGGGCGGCTCGCAGGCTACATTCTTGGGGACAGAGTTCGTCGCCATGGACACGGACAAGTTGGGATGGATATGAACTTGTTTACACAGCTGTCAAAGCCGCAGGTCTCAATTTCCCGTTGACAGAACTAATGCAAGAACATTGTCAGAACCGATGTGCAAATATGCATTTATATGACAACAAGTGAGTGCAAAATAAGGTTTGACAAAAATGTCAAGCGTTGCTTATTCTGTGCAAGGGTAATTTCGAAAAAGGGTTTCATTGGTTCCGTGTCCGAACCCGTAATCCATGCCAGCATCCTGAAAATGTTTTTAATGAAGCAAAATTGCATTGTATTGCATAAATGGGAAGTTCTCCATTGTGAGACAAATAAAAGGTTTTTCTTATCTTATAAATACATAAAAAAATTGCTGAAGACCAAGAAAGTGTCATTACTATACGTACTGTTGCATTAATGTATTGGAAGAATGTCACATGTGGAAGTTAAGCGCGAGGAAATTCTTGATTGGCGCATAGTTGATGACAGCATGTCAACAAGATCTTATTACGACAAATTAATCATTTTGGAAATTGAGTAAAAAATAAAAAATGCAGTCTTATTTTAAAGCCTGTTTTCACATGTTCACAATTTCAGGCCGCAAAAGGCCACTTTATCTTAATTTAACTGCCTTAATTGGTTATTACTATCCTGTAAATGGACATGTTTGAGAAATTCCACGACACTCTTAACCAATTTCGTCCACCGTAAGCGACGAAAAGCAAACTTACTATTAAGACACTGGCAGAGCAAACACCCATTGACGTCTTGATAGAAGCCATAAGGACAGTCGTTCTCGGAAAGGGTGCAGTTTTCCAGAGGAGGGCACAGCATGGGGCTGACCGTTTCATAGGAAGGTTCTGGAGAAAGAAAATTGAGATGGATGGGAGGCCACATCGAACCTCCACTGGTACCTCTACTTACAAAATCGGTTCTGGAAGAAATTTCTTAACTTGAGAATTTTCTAAGTAGGGACACATTTTCCATGTAAATGCCCTAATTCGTTCCAAGCCCCCATAAAATTCAGACATAAATGTTTCCGAAAGCATAAAAATGCATCAAAATATGGAACAAATACATGTTACAATTAGATTGCACACTACCTCTTCATCTCTATCTCTTCAGACTTCTCTCATTTTCAAGAAAAAGAGTAATTGCGGATAAATCTAGACTGGAGGGCCACAGCAAAATACACGTCGCTGTTGTGATGAGAGCGAAGAGCCAAAAGCACACAAAGTTCACGTGCTGTGAACGTCCTGTAAAACATCTCCTGCTACGCTCAAGTGGGAGGAACAGTGCAATGAGCTGAAACTAATTATGCGCGCACACACACACACACACACACACACCCCCCCACACACACACACACACACACACACACACAAGTAAAAGAGGGATCCACGTCAGCTCTGCAGCACTCCTGTTTTTAAAGTGCTTTATGATGTGCCTCGCACACAGGTGGGTCTAATTTTGGCGGGCAAGAGTAATAAAAGGGACACAAAGAGCCCCACAGCTTGAAGAATGCTCTGTGGCCTCCGCTTTAATGAGCCCATGCCGACATTGCCTCTGAAGTCAAACTGCAGGGTTAACGGGAGCCTGCAACACATGCTCACTTCATAAAGTCTTTGAACCGTATCGACGCAGGGTTCGAGAACGATAACAACACGTTTCACGCGCTGCTCTGTAATACCTTCGCAGAAGGGGCAGCACTCGCCGGGGATCTTGACGGGATTCTGGCAGCTTTGCTTGCAGGCCATGGCCGTGCAGTGCGGCTCGCCATCCACGCACTGGCAGAAGGTGCAGTCGTCCTCTTTCCACTGCTCCTCGTGGGCTCGCAGCTTGTTGTTCACCCAGCAGCTGGCCTTTGTGCTGTCTACTGAGAGGAGCTCCACATCTGGGAAGAAAGCGAGGCGAGACGCAGGGGAGCAAAGAAAATGAAGGGGAAAAAAAAACTCATTCAGATATATGTGGTCGTTTGCTTTGGCGACCTTGGAGCGAGGTTAAAAAGCAATGCCTCAGTCCGATGTATGTTGTGTGCCCCTACTGTAAGTAGCAGCCGGGAATATGATACTCCAAGGGGGGAGCTAATAAGATGAGGAAACTGGCCAGACACCAAAAGCTATGAAGACGACGCTGTTGGATTTGGATGACTTCGGTTCCTGACTTATGAATGGATTACACTTGAATGAGGGCTTGGAATGTGGCCGTTTCATCATGCGGCCCCGAGATCCTTTCAACTTGGTGGGGGTAATCGTCGTAAATGCTTGGCTATGTTGAAAGCCGGGATGGCCAAGGTCCCTCATAATTTGACGACAAAGCAAAAAAAAGAAGTGGCGGTGTATCGTCCAAAAAAGGTCTGGATCGGCAAGTTATGAGACAACATGAGACCTTTTTTTTTTCCTGTGGTGCAGAATATGCTTGGGCCATTTGATTTCATTCATTCGAAGGCTTTTTGTGACACAACTTGTTCACACAACCAAAAAGGTTACAACCGTTTAGCTCTCTCACGACATATCGATTTCTTTCCAGGTCTCTCCGTTTCTTCAAATGGATGACCCAATGGATGGGCATTCCACTTTTAGCGCTGTGGTGCAACACTAACTCTGGTATGTTAATTTCCCTAGTTGGCAACTTTCTCCCATGGGGCACAGTCCAGTGCAGGGCGACCTGCTCCAGCTGGAGTCGCTGAATGAGGTGTTAAAGAAACTTAACAGTAGAAGTTATGTCAGTAAAATGTTTTTTTGTTTTTTTTTAACACAGCTCACACTACTAATGAAATCACTCTATGCCCTTGCTACTGTTTGCAAGGTCATCATGGGTACAAAGTGACTCTTCAAGTCAGGAAATGCATCTATGAAGAAATGTGATGACGGAATTTCACTTGTCGTGGCTGGTTGTGAATTTGACAATTGTACTTTATTCCTTAAGAGCCAATGGATCATACGCACAGCAAAACATGAAGCATTTCCCGTGGAAAGGTCAAGTGGCGTAACAGTTTCCGCCATGAACATATTTCAAGGTAGTGGGACGCAATCTGATGGA
Organism: Hippocampus kuda; assembly: GCA_901007745.1. Classification (NCBI taxonomy): domain Eukaryota; kingdom Metazoa; phylum Chordata; class Actinopteri; order Syngnathiformes; family Syngnathidae; genus Hippocampus; species Hippocampus kuda. The sequence continues at coordinate 23,546 of CAAKHF010025333.1, read as the reverse complement.
AAAATAACCTCCCAAAATAGCGCGATTTTTAAAGACGAGATCGCCGATGCTCAGCGATTCAACTCGGACTCGCATTGTAACTACAAAGAAGAAAGGAAGTTAATCGTCGCAGAGTTTCACCATTACAGCGAATTCAAAAGTCGGTGGCGGTCGGAGTTCGAATTAGCTTTGCAGCCGCTCCACTCACAAAGCGGTCATCATTCCAGCACACAGCAGGTGAACTTTGATGTTGTTACTACATTGCTCCAACCAGGAGAGCAACACCTACTGAACTGACAGACTTTAGGGTTTAGGATTGTTTGGCCTTGGTAGAGGCCAACGCTATGCTGTGTTCCATTCTAGATGACATCATTTGATATTTCATTCAAGACTGAACTTCCTCGAGGCGGTTATGATTTAAAATTTGGTGTATTCTATTTTAAAAAAGACCTACCTATGCAGACAGGACAGCATTCTCCTTCAGGAATGTAGAAGTTCTCACAGTCGAGCTCAGCGCACTCCGCCTTGGAGCAGAAGGAGATTCCTCCCCGGCACTGGCACAGCCAGCAAGGGTCCATTCGGTACACTTCACCATTGGAGAACTCCTTTCCGTTGTGCACACACTTAGGGGACACTGAAAAGAGGAAACAAAAAAATAATAATAATTACGCTTAAAAGGTCCCTAAGCCGACAGTCAGGCAGTACTGGAGTTTGTCTTTTCATCACCATTTCATTTTCTTACCAAGCGCAGTGCACAAAAAAATGACTGTCCTCTGTTAGCATTCATTCGAAAGCAACTGGCACTGAGGGACACAATGATGGCTGAGGCTAACCATATGGGTTGGCATGGTGTGTGTTGGACAATAAAGCAAAGGCGACGGGGAGAACTTTCCGAGGGATCTGTTAAGCAGCGAAAGAGTGCCGGACGCTCGCTGTACAGAGTAAAAGAAAACAGAAGTGGAAAGCCGCCTTGTGTGCTAGTGGCAAGGTGGAGTCAATTAGCCCTCTTTACTACAATTTAACATTTCTTTGTGATACATGAATCTCATGCGCCGGAAAATAATCAGTTAAGACCTCTCAATCAAGTAGTGATTCAAGTAGTGAAGTCGGGTGACTCATCATTGTGTGAACCGAATTCAACACACAACCACCAGCATCAGATACAGATGATGGGATAAAAGACTATTTGCAGTCGCAGAGGCTTTGCCGAACGACCTGAATTGAACAGAAGTTAACTCTACTGCAGTGGTCCCCAACCTATTTTTGCCCCACGGACCGGTTTATTTTCAGGGACCGGCCTTTAAGATGTGGTGGATAAATAGAACAAAATAATATGATATGACCTGCATGAAAACGGTGGTATTTTCGAAACATAATAATAATAAACATGAATCATGACAGGAGGAACGTCCGATCTGGTCGCAACAATCTGGTCGCTATGGTAATGTTTAAACGTGCCTTCAAAATAAGACATGCCGCAAATACAAAGTGCATGAAAAATACAACTCACCATCGCCGCTTATTATGCAGAGTGGGCTTGGTGCGTGGGACTCAACCGTTGAGATAAATAAATCTTTTAAGTTGGACTCCTGATACTGTCTATTAAATGTAGTCTTCTTTTTCTTGAAAGTCAAAGGCTCCTCTCTTCTGTCTCTTGGCTGGGCCTTTTCCTCTTCTCAAAGAGGTTGGTTTTTTTTTACTCATTTTGTGACCTCCCGGGTTTCATTTTAGCAGTAACCTATCATGTGACCGTGTCAAGAGTCACATAATGTAAACGGATGTAACAGAGGATCCGGTAATTTTTCAAAATAAAACATCTTTCAGAGTCCGAAATCAATAAATCGGAAGTAATGTCAGTTATTTATTCTTTCTGTGCAGCCCGGTACCAAATGACCCACGGACCGGGGGTTGAGGACCACTGCTCTACTGCTTAGCGGAGCTTTAAAGCCTAAATAACTGACCTGTACACCCCAACACATTTTGGCACCCTCTAAATAGATCCCACGATCCTCTTTTGGAATCGTTGGTGGGTTGTCAATCTGCTTTGACCATATTCACAGGGCTGAGAGTTCACACCCTCGAAGTGCAAAAAAAAAAAAAAAAGCTAAATGAGTTTTAACATTGGCAGTCAGAGTGAAAATCCCCAAGATAACGTACAGTAATGTTAAGATTGTGGTTCTGCGTGTTTCTTGCAGACCCTCAAGCTGAGCTCCATGAGAGCAATCAATCAGCACGTGGGATGCGGAAGACGTACCCAACCTAATTGTCAGTCCACAGCAGGCCTATCGCAAACAAACAGAATCATTGTTAACTTCTGGTCTCTTTTCCAGATAATCGCAACATGCACTCCTTTCCCAGCCAACAATGGCGCAACTCTGAAAACAGGTGGAACATGGTGTCACTGCAGCCCGCGGACCTGGACAAAACCCCACGGCCAAGTGGGACGAACCCAGAGCCAAGTGGGCAATGGAAACCTGGGAGTCATCCCAACAGTGGATACAATGTGCCAATGAAAGCATGTTGTGTTTAATTGTAGTCTCTGACATAGCCTTGGTCCTCAGGTTTCTTGCCAATCCTTGACGACCTTTTGTTGACCTTTTCAACGTTATTTACAGGAAAAGCCCTTTTTGATTTTGCATCGCCTGGGTTGACCGAGGCTGTAATAAAGGCGGCAATAGAGGAAAAATTAGGGCTATTATTTCGATAGATCTCAACAGGGATGACCGATGACAGCGAGTCTTGGTGCCCGTCCTCGTCAATGTCCCGGTCTATTGAACTTTGCGTCACCAAGCGCAGGCACGCGTGGCTAACAGACAGTAGGGGCCGCACAAAAGACATCAAGCCTTACACCCAAAGAGCAGCAGACACTTGTTATCAAAACACTGATCCCATGGCCCCCACGGCTGCCATTCAGCCCCCGACAGCCTGCCGGACTCGATTACCCTCCCGACTGGCAGAATGAAGCACATAAAAAGCATTCCCATCAATGAACTGTTGAACCTTTTCCCTCTGGACGTGTGACCAGACAAGAACCCTTTGACACTGCACTTCTGTTGAACAAATTCATAGCCTAAGCACTTTCCTGGTCACTGGGTTTGTTAAGTCCATTAATTCCAGGACATGGCATCCATTTATACATGTGGAAGCGCCAGAATGGGAATTTGTTCTGTTGGTAAAACAGCGAATATTTGTTGAGAGCGCAGAGTAAACAGAGCACTCGCACGGGTCCCCTCTCAGCCTCATTGGCTCTCTTGGGGCTTGAAACATGAAGCAGGATTTGGAACTTCAACCCGAGTTTCCAGCAGTGTTGTGATGCTGGGCCGCTAAAAGCCTTTCAAAAAAAAAAAAACATAACAAGGGGAAAGCTGCACAAACAGCAGAAAGGTCTCCGAGGAAGTTACTCAAGACACTCATTGTATTTCCTGGATGAGCATTATATGAAAACTGTTAATGGACTGCAGGGGGAGTTTCTTGACTCATTCGTCTTTGTCAGGTCTGTTTAGTTGACTAAAAGACGGATTACAGAACTTTTAGTTGAGAGCCTGACATCATCAAGAGCTGTTTTGCATGATTTGTATTTATTCTCCACATGCCCCGAAATCGTATTCTTGCTCTTGTGTATACTTTGCTGAATAATTTGAACAAATCATTGGCTCACTTACACCAGCTTCAGTCAAAGGTTTTCCTTGCGTGCCATTAGTCTAAAAGCTAAACTTTCCAATCAGTCATTGGACAATTGACGTTGGATTGTCATTCACGTGAATGTGTGTAGCTACAGTATAGAGTGAAACTCCTCTACAACGAAACCTACATGGGCGAAAATACCCCCTTGTGTGAAAAAAATCTTCATGCATTAACACAATTCCCACTCTCCTGCCCCCCATACAACGAAAAAACACCCTGTTGCGTTATACGAAATCTTTTTCTCTGCTCTTGCCTCACGATGAGAATCACTACAATGAAGTCTAATCCAACAGCGACCATCACACTGGTTTACACATGCGCAGTAGTCCAGGAAGTATTTGTTATTGTTAGTTTCAGATGCAGCAAGAACGTTGCATTGCTAAAATGGCTAAAAAACCGGACCTTTGGATGTCAAGCAGCTAAGACAAGAGCTCTGATGCTGGAAGAGAGGGTACGGAGGAAGCAAACTAAAAGACATCCAAGAAATTGATGTAAGTGAAAGTGAATGCTGATCGTAAATTTCACAATTTCTTTCCCTTTTTTTCTTTCTACACTGACTATATGAAGTGTCAAATAAGTATATGCTCATACTTATGCACTATTGGAATAAAAATACATACGTTTGTGTGTGTGCGTGTTACATCTGAGATCAAATTTGCTAAAGTGAAAAAACCCCTGTTGTGAAAAATGTCATGCTGCAAACATGATTTCATTGTAGAGGAGTTTCACTGTATAATCGTGTGGGTTACAGTTGCCAGAATTCCTTCCAGTCCTGTCATATACTGTTACTGTTTTTTTAAAACTTATTTTACTTCAGTAGTTCCAATGTAGATGGGTGAGAATAAACTTCTATCTACGGTAATCAGCAGCTATGTGTCCTTTTGGTCAGCAGGGGGTGAGAAGGTTCACGAGAGAATAATTGTCCACAAGAAGGAGATGAATCTCTCACCTCCACTGAGCATAACCACAACCCCCCAGCGGGAGAGCAGTCAGAACGGTTTGTGTAAAGTGCAGTTGGGTGGAATCACCTTTCTGGCACTCAAAGACATCGCAGCAGTCTCCAGGCTGACCACTGGCCTTGCTGAGTGGCACAGCACGCTGTCCGCTCGGGCAGTTGGGCCGGCGGCAGGCCCCAAAGTCGCAGGTGCACTGGGGTGAAATGGAAGGGCAGCAACCAGCAGGAGGTGTGTAACTCTTGGTCAAGACGGAGCCTTTTGGGCATGACGATGCCTGGAGGGCAGGACAGGTAATGCTAGTGCACCGGAGTTCATCTGTAACGGACAGACATCAAGACACAGGAGGGTATAAGCGTGCATGATTAATACGTGGGAAATATACATTGAAATATTTGCTACCTACAAAATAAATACGTGATTGACTATAGTCAAAGATCTTGTCGGATTAGGTCTCTTGGGCACATAACTAGATAGCTGTCTTGAACTAGGCTGTTTACATCTTCCTGTCTGGTGTAAGAATAGGAAGCATTTTGGACAGAGTAGACCTTCTTTCGCATCTGGAAGAAAAAGGCTGCACAGCCTTGTGATGCGCTTTCTGGTTAGTTAGTGTTAGCATAGCAGGCGTTAACAATACGAGGCCCAGCAGAGGTGTGCGGGAAACCTTTCAACCTTAATACAAAATAGATTTTGTTTTTGGGATATTTCATCCAGTCACTGATGGTGTCATGGTACATGCACCTGACTTTGATGCAGGCGGATTTTGGTTCAGTGATGGTGTGAATGTGAGAGTGAATGGCGTCTGTCTCTGCGAATGACTGGGTGTTGTCGATCTTTGGCCTGAATTCAGCTGGAACAGGCTCCAGCTGCCTGCAATACTGAAGGGACTAATAGAAAATCTGAAGGGTTAGAATCACAAGTAGAACACAGGTGTCAAACTCTAGGCCTGGGGGACAGATCCGGCCCACTGCCTCATTAATGTGTCCCCCACGAAAACAAATCAGGTGTGTCTTTGCTAAAATCTGGACCGAAATTGTCACGTGTCATAAATAACGTTGAGATTTTTGCAAACATTTTGCCACCCCGTTTACACTCACTTGAGCAATTATTTAACAAGCTATTATAGTTGACTTGACTGATTTCAAAACTAGTAATCCATTGATCTGTTGTGTGAAAGTAAGAATGTGATTAAACATTTTTGTGGTTTCACTGTCCTAACGGCCCTCCGAGGGAAGATGTAACTCCAAAGTGTCCTGTGACAAAAATGAGTTTGACACCTCTTCAGTCGAAGACAGATGGATGGATAGTCAGCCAGATCTTTAATTTATTCTGCATCCAAACGAAGAAACTGGTAAAGGATCCTACACACACAATTACAAGATTTAACAGAGCAAACAACATATTTAAATAATTTGGCCGAAGATACTTGTCCCTTTTATCAAGAAAAATCCAGATTCATAGATCACTGTAGACAGGATGTTGGAGACCAATGAATGAATGTCCAACCAGATGAACCCACTCTGATCAAATGGCGAATGTAGGAACGCAAGAGCCTCTTGTATAAATATTGGCTAGCTCACACCTCACACTCAGTCAAGTGACTCAACAAAGACGCTACACTTCAATTACGGCTAAAAACTCAAGTTCGCAACGCCATCCAACACAAACCAACACACAGTCATTAGATCCACACTTCACTCTGTGACAGCTTTACGGCATCCTGTCAGGGAAACCAGTGCGCTACTTTCGACGTGACAAGGGCAGGCCCGCGCAGACCTCGTCAAAGGGGTCTGGGATCCAGACCCAGCATGACTGAACGGGATGGTAATCCAAGCAGCTCCTCAACAGAGCTTTTCTTCTTCTCCCTACTCCGTTTCACTTGGCATGCGATGGTCTATACATTCACCAGAGCCAACATAATAGCTCTGATACCACTTGTTAAGCGGGGAGGTGGGTGCAGGGCCACTGCAAATCTGGGCAAAGGGGCTGAAAGGGTGTATTTTGGAGGCTGTTCAGGAAAAAGAAAAAGTGGAAGGCCTCTGCACCAACATTGTTCGAGAACAGAATCTACCTTAGCAAGATTGGATTACCCCAACCAAATGGGACATTATTACATCTATTCTGGTCCTCGGTGCTGCGGCAATATAAACAACGCTGGCCTAGAGTGCGATTGGAAGCACAGACTCATGTTTTGTCCTCTAATTGTCAATCACTTCATGAAGCAATTTCACAGATCCGCTCCGGTAAAAGTACACAAACACTTTGCACGGTGAAAGGAAATCTGAAAAGCGCAGTGGGAGCAGAGATGATGGATGACAAGAATGGGTCAATAGACAATGGCATTAAAATCTGGATTCTGACTTAGTAGGTACGGACTTGGAAAATTTGCTTGCACAAAAGAGAGTATTATTTCGAGGGTTTTGGTTGCATTTCCGGTTCTTGATCAGTATCCCAGACTGGAGCATGCTCCATGGTGCATATTTCAAAAACCATCAAAGATGCCTTGTGAACTTTGCCAACGAAATAGGGCAACAGAATGGGATGGTGAGAAAACTTCCAGCCTCGAACCCTGATGACTTGGAACGTAGAAGCGTTGATCCCACATTCTATTTCCCCAGTGCCTATCCTAGTCGTCTTCGGGCAGTAGGTGGGGGACACCCTGAACCGGTTGCCAGCCAATCGCAGGGCACACACAGACCAACAACCATCCACACTCACACCAAGGGGCAATTTTGAGTGTTCAATCAGCCTGCCATGCATGTTTTTGAATGTGGGAGGAAACTGGAGTACCCAGAGAAAACCCATGCAGGCACGGGGAGCACATGCAAACTCATCATTCCAACCTTAAATGAAGCCATGTCGACCTCTGTATTTAGACTGGTGTGTGTGTGTAGGGGGGGGGAGGGGGCACTGAAAGATGAAGTTGAAGATTGGAAAAACACTTTTTTGGGGGTGGGGGGGCTTTGATAAATAGAGCAGGAGCATAATTTATCTTTACTGTACCATTTATTCAGGGAGCTTGGGAAAATCGAGGACTGCCACAAAGCTCTCATTGAAAAGAGTCATAGAAACTCAAGGAAAAGCTCTGTATGCAATCATTTTTTTTTTTATTCCGACAGCGGAGTTAAATTCATGTCATTGAACACTGACTGACTACAACGAAGTCTGCCACACATCATTTTTGCATATGAAAACCTCATGTGGCACTAAGTCATTGAAAACGCTCTGGAATGATCCCGTTCTGCACTGAAAAAGAAAAATGAAAAAAAAAAAACCACTTTCGATGTATTGTATGTCTCCTAGAGAATGTTGATTACTCTTTCACGCTGATAATAGCTGGGGTTAAAGTGCACTGAGAAAGGCAGCTGTCAGACACGCTATTGTTATTCAAATGAACGGAATAAATAGAATTCATTTGCAAAAGCTTCCATCCCTTGTGATTCTAATTAATATAATTTTCTGCCTCGCACATTTTCGAGCACAATAGCGGATGGGGAAAAGTCAACGGCAAATGGATTTTGTGCCGTTTGTGTTCTCTCGCTGGGCATGGATGGCTCTAATTAGAACCATTTTTGTCTTATAACAGTGGCCATACTCCAGTTTGCACAGACACAAAAGGCCTGATTTGGTATGCTTGACTAAGTGTCTCGGGCTGAAATCACATTTTGTGCCTTTGTTCGACGCCATCGTGGCAGAGAAGAATAGTAAGACGCCAGAACGTAAGCAGCAGAAATGAAAAATAAACCTGTCCCACACTCACAAGTCATGCAGAAAGATATCCGAAGCTGGTCTTGAAGGAGCTCGGATAAGAAAATTGCACCATTACCACGGAATGAGCTCTTTTGTCAACAATGCCCGTTTCTGGCATCTCAGCAGCTCATTGATGAAAGAAAAACATCTCCTTTCGAAATGTTTTTTTCCCGCCCCTCACTCCAAACAAGGGCACAAGGCAAGCAGTCTTTCCCCAAACCGGAGCGCTTCAGCCAGGCAGAGGAGACTTGTGTTGACAGCCTCCGTTTACTCATGGAAAAAAAAAAAAAGCCCACAATGAGAGTTCTGTTCACCAACTGACTTTGGAACCAAGTCAGCATAGAACAACGCTGTCTCAGTCCAGCTGCTCTCCGTGGATTTATAGTCTATCCTAAGCTTTTTGAGACTTGCTCCACAATGGGTACACATCAGGGCATCTCGAGTGTAAAACTATGGGGAGGGGGCGGGGGGGCTCGGCTTCATGCCCAACAAGAAGTTACAGCTGCGAGAGTTGGCATTGTTTTTCCTGTGTGTGTGTGTGTGTGTGAGCAAGCGTGAGGCCCACAGAGCAGGATACTAAAATTGAGACCATGGGCAGAAGCTTGTGACCATGATAGTCTGAGCATCACCTGCCAACAGGCCCGACTGCTCATTATTTAGAGCGGGGATGTCCAAGTCCGGTCCTCGGGAGTCCATTTCCCGCTGCCACACACCTGATTGACATGATCAGCTCATCAGCGAGTTATTCACAAGTCTGTTAATGATCCTTTATTTGAATCAGGTTGGAGATACGGAAACATCTAAAACAGGCTTGATAGGGGGATCCTGAGGACTGGACTTGCAGACTCCTGATTTAGAGATGATACTCTTCATCCATTATTTCAAGAAGCGCCTGTGATGGTCAGGTTTGACTTGGCTAAAGAAGAGGTCCGTGCGAAAGTGCGCAGATATGCTCCATTTGCTCACGTCTCTCTTAATAGAACTCCAGTGTGGTTTCCCTCTGCGTGTTTCTGTTGGTCAAATGTGAAATAAGATAACTCGACTTCAATTTCTTTGAGACCGAAAGCAAACCGACCTTGGTTAAAAACAAATTGGAGAATTAACTATATCAGGTCATGTTGACATAACTACAGGTACCAAGTAAACAGATGAAACTGTTGACTGACTAGTCTTCAATCTTGCATGTTTGTTACTAGCAAGTTTATAGCTCAAGATGAGCCTTATAGCGGACAGTATTCGTTGACACCGTCGATCACCTGCAATTCCTTGTGAGGATCAGCAGTACAGAACATAAAAGGACGCATTATTAATGTTAAAAATAAAAGACACCATTTCACTCACTCACTCTGTACACTAAACCCCCCCCCCTTTTCTAAATTCTTGTAACTAGCGATGAAACGGTTCCCAGTTTACCGATAAACCACGATAAAATTTCAAACTGTTAGGCATCCCCTTTTAAATTGTACAGCTTTTTTTTTGTTATTTGAAGACTCGAAATAGGTGTCATTGTGAGTGTGAAAGATTTTGGTTGTCAGGAAGTCCCCTGAGAACATGACCATGAGCCGTATTTAGCTGTGTTTAGCTACAGGATAGCTATAACCATAATTGTACACATCCCCCCCGCCTCCCCAGTGAATACTTCTCTTATGGTGCCACAAGCATTAATGTCTTTGTAAATTCTGAATTTTAGATAGAGTTATCTATTTGCATATCAATATTTGATTGCGAAGATGTACACAATGTAGCCAGTGAGGCTAAAGCTAATGCTCCACTTCATCGAAAATACAAAATATATAACGGTCAGTGTATTAAATCTGAATAGCAAACGGCAAAATCCACGCAGGATTGTAGCTGTGTGTGTGTGTGTGTGTGTGTGTGTGTGTGTGTGTGTGTGCGTGTGTGTGTGTGTGTGTGTTGCTGCTTTAGAGTGTATATTTGCTCATGCTGCTATCTGTGAGAGACCGATAAGGCTCCATTATTATGTGCAGCCAATTGTACGACTCCTCTGAAACATTGTTTGTGCTTATTCATATCAGCAAGAAAAAGGTGGGGAATTCCTTCCAAATAGCAGTCGGACACCTTATCGGGAATTACACATAAACTCCCCTTGCGTGTAAAATGACCCAACGTCACCCTTCTAAGCAAGGGGCCTGACAGAAAGAAAAAAAAAAGTCATCAAAATGTTTGGCTTCACTCGAGATTTCCTATCTTGCAGTGTCTGCCCGCACCGCCCCCTCATCATGTCCTCTCTGGTTTCAGACAGAAGGGAGTGTCTGCTCACCATGTTGCCTTGGACCAAATGTTTGCCGCCACATTACATCAGCGATTTGTAAAACAAAAGGAGAACAAAATTGCAGTGAAAATACAGTAAAAGAGGTCACTGAGCGGCAGCGTGGTTGCAATGTTGTGACACTTTGAAATACAGTACACTGAAAATAGAAAAAATGGTGTGTTGAATGGGCTCGATTTTATTTTGTCAAGTGGCTACACACAATAGAATCGTCGGCATTCAGATACAATTTTTTTAAGTACATGTATATTCAACTTAAAAAAAAAAATGTAACCCTTATTTTTTTTCAGTGTTATGACCGGATCTTTGGATTTCAAGTCTGCGATGTCAATACAGCAACCAGCCATTTTAAGCACGTTTGTTTGATTGTTAATCTATGCCAGTGACGTATCATGTCAGGCACAACAAAGCTCTTCCGCCAGATGACAAAAAGTTCAGTGTATCGATCTGTTGCAATTCATACAAAGGCCCAAATCATAAACAAAGTCAATTTGTGAGTACAGTGAAAGAAGATAAGCATGACTTCAGTTTAGGATTTGTGTTTGGTGGGTTATGTCCCAAGATTTTTCTGATTTAAAATATGTACCTTGGCTCAATAACTGTTTAAGCAATCTAGTTTTTGTAGGCAGTATGACAACATCCTTCCATTTTGTACCGCATATCCTGTTGAGGGTGACAGCCGAGCCGCAGAATTATCCCAGCTGACTTTGGGTAAAAGGCAAGGTAAGACCCTTGCTCTGGCTGCCAGTCAACTGCAGAGCAGAACGACTGACAGGCCAAACCAAGTGGGTGGAAAGTGCATGGAGTGAGCTCTTGACTAATTTGTCTGGCTAGTTGCTTTGCATTCCTTCATCTTTGACACTCTTGAGATGAATACCATGTTTGTCAAACAAGAATCATCAGGATGGAGTGACTGTATCTCAAGTAATCAATCAAGGCAAAAACTTCAGCGGGGGAGGGGGCGGGGTCATGCAGAATTTAGGATATACAGTATACTGTATTTCTTTGCTCTAAAAACAGTCATGGATTTAGCCACTATGGGCGCTCGCAGGTTTTCAACCGTGACGTTCTGGTGCAGCTTCAAGAGGAAGTACATCTTGATGGCAAACAAAAGGAACATGTCTGACTGGGGTGCAGCAACAGACTAGATAATTATCACACACAGACACGTGCACAAACCCAGACACAAGAGGTTCAAATGCACACATTCAGTAGGCTATCCAATGCGCAGCTGTGAGGAAGCACGTTTGGCTCTTAATGAGAAGCCATAAAAGCGTGTGCGTGACAGCATTCGTGTGTGCGCGCGCATGTGTGATAAGCTGCTGAAAAATGTTGTTTACCCTTTTCACTGGTGTGAGTTGAAACTGTCATCGGTTGGGCTTTGGGGATGAAAGTTCTTTCATTGTCACTAGAGTTTTTAATGATGGTGCTTTTGATGAACAGAACTTCCTGGGGGAACAAACAACCGCCCTGAACTATGAGTCACAGAACAAAAAAAACGGGTGGGTGGACGGTGGGGGGGTTGTTTTTACTTGGAGTCTCGGCTGCACTCCATAGCCGATGTCCAGTTGTTTATCTGACAATCTGACATAAGAACATTTTCAGTGCCAATGACCAGAGCGTTTCTCTTCACGGAGCAAAATCTTCCTGTTTTGTGCCCCTTTGACAAGGTTTGCCCATGTCGCTCGCCTTCTTTTTGTTGGTTGGTTAGTCGGGATTACGCAAAAGCTGAGGCGGGGGTGGCACACGTGTCTTTTGTGTTGGTGTGTGGCATTCATTAACTCATTCACTCCCAAAGACGTTTTTAAACGTCTTTTCAGACTTGGTCCAGAATTGGCTGGTATTGAATGAGTTATAAGGCCGTTCAAAGTGCTTGCAGCTCAGTGCAGAAACCTGTCTCCCCGATGCAGACGGACACACAACAAAGCTGACGGTTACCTGCGGCTTCCTGGCACTGGCTGCGGTTGATGTAGGCAAAGTGGTGGCTGCAGCTCTGAGACTCGCACATGCAGCCGCCAGCGGTCAGGTTACATCCAGAGAACATGCAGGCCGGGTTGGACGGTCCCACATACTTCTGCCCGTGCCTTTCCCGGGGCTCTTGGTTTCGATTCTCTGGATGGACCCCCCCACAGCCACGCAAGGAACAGTCATCGATGAGTCACAAGAAAAACCAGAAGTCTTAACGTGTGTGTCATCACTACGACAGCGTTTTGTAGCGTTAGTCACATCCGAGCAACATCTGTTGAGGATTAGGATCTCGGACATTGTTACGGCGCGATTTTGGAAACGACTTAACTGTGAACTGGGAGGCGGGTGGCTCACCTAAATGGGCCTTCATGCATGTCTCCTGGTCTGGGAAGGTGAAAAATCCCAGGCAGGTGTGTCTGGCGTCACAAACACACTGATCTCCTTCTCTGTCGCAGCCCGTCATCAGCGGGCATCGCTCGTCCTCCAGGCCGGCCTCCGGATAATCAGGAAGCACTGAAGATGAGAGTGGGGTGGGGAAAGGGTTGAGGACACGCAAAATGAGCTTCTCATTTGAACTCACTGCACGCACACTGTCAATTTTCACTTTTGGATCAGAAATAGGCTGCCCGGTGGTCCAGCGGTTAGCGAGTCGACTTCACAGTGCAGAGGTCGTGGGTTCAATCCCGGATCCGGCCTCCCTGTGTGGAGTTTGCATGTTCTCCTTGGGCCTGTGTGGGTTTTCTCCGGGTACTCTGGTTTCCTCCCACATTCCAAAAACATGCATGGCAGGCCGACTGAACACTCTAAATCAGGGGTGTCAAACTCATTTTAGTTGCGGGCCAATTTTGAATCACGTCTTCCTCCGAGGGCCATTATGACGCAAAATCTTTACACAACAAAATAATAGATTACTAGTTTTCAAATCAGTCGAGTAAATTATAATAGTTTGTTCAATTATTGTTCAAGTGGATGCAAACAGGGTAACAAAATTACAGTATTGCAAAATTTTGGTCCAGATTTCAGCAAGTTGACACACATGATTTGCTTTCGCGGGCCACATAGAATGACCTGACGGGCCAGATCTGGCCCCCGGGCCCCGAGTTTGACACCAGTGCTCTAAATTGCCCCTAGGTGTGAGTGTGAGCGCGGATGGTTGTTCGTCTCTGCGTGCCCTGCGATTGGCTGGCAACCGGTTCAGGGTATTTAGAGATAAAATAAGTTTTCATTGAGTATTTTTACTCCGAGACTTTACAAAACCTAATTTGCTTGTGGCCTCCTTTGTAAGTTGCAACCCTTTACAGCTCAAGTGGCAAATGTAATTCTGGGTTGCCCTTTCTCTTCACCCCCCGAACCCCGCCCCCTTGTTGTGCCATGCTACTCCAACCATTGAAGCCATTGTATGCTTTTTGTTTTGTTTGGCACTCCCAGCGAGTGAATCCTGCCGCTTCCGAGAAACGCCTCCTCTGCACCAAGGCCGCTTGCAACCAACTCATTACTATAGATACCGTTCTTTTGCTAGGCACGCCTTTTCTACAGAAATGGCGCATTCAGGCGAAGCCAAACTTGGACCGGCCTTCGCAATAGCATGGAGGGAATGACTGAGGGATGAGCCACATTTCTGAATAACCACCCGAAAAAAACCCCCCAAACTGCAGGATTAGAGATGGCCCTCACATACACATTAGCCGTAGTGTTCCGTTCCTCTGAATGCATGACGAAATACGACTGCATACAGCAAATTACCCTTCTTCATAGTTGTCAAAGATCAGCAAGAACGGCAACAGAATAAACAGGATGAGACAAAGTGTGACACTTTCCCAAGCATGTGGCTCCCTTGCCTCATTAAAACCACGATGAAGCACGATTTGAGCTTATTTTAACTCCCTGGCTTTCTTCCCCAAAAAGTTGGAATGATGCATTTTGTTCTGTAATGCTCAACTAAAATAGCCTTAGTTTCTAAGAATCCTTTCTTTTCTCAGTGATTGTTTTCGTTTTGAATGATCTGAATTAGCCGGAAAGCATGAATAGCTCTTTCCCAAAGTTCCGAATAGTTGCGTTGCCGATTCCTGAGTGACGACAGATGCTAACAAGCCTTGAACTGTGAGTGACTGAACGAGGAGACGACGTTACCTTTCTTTCACCTGAGTTAGTCTGCGCTGCTAATAGCTCTCCCAGGCTGCCAGCAAAAGTCTTTTCAATAAACCAAACCCCAAAAAACACTCCCCGATTTCCTTTCACCTTGAAATGATCCTCGTCTCAACTTTTTTTTTTCTCCGTCCCAAGGTTTTCCAGTCACGAGCGAGGTGTTTTCTTATGAAATGGTAGGCACGAAGGTGCGTGGAGGTGGGGGAGGGCGGGGGGGGGGGGTC
>CAAKHF010025331.1:8625-20084 GCA_901007745.1 Hippocampus kuda | reverse complement strand
TATCGTATTGTATTCATTTTAGCATAGCTCCATCTAGTGGATCCATCACGTAACCACAGCCACTATTGAAGCTTCTATTCTATGCCCTATAATACTGTGCACCCTATATATGAAAATAGGCCATTAATTGGAAGAGATCCTTATACTCCGAAGCTTATAGTGCGGAAAATAAGGTAGCCTAATTTACCCCAGTGGATTTTTAGATGTTGGTCTTTGAATACATTTTCCCAATGACATCACAAAGATAATTGGAAATGCAACACAGGATGGAACAAGAGTGACTGTACTGTAATGACTTTGGGGGCAATTGCGCTTTTTGCATTGTGATCTGAAATTACACAGTTTTTCCAAGTCAGGCCATCCCATTATTGACACATATCAGTGTTTAAAACATCCCCATAGTCGATAAAACTATAAAAGGTACAGCAAGAGCTCAAGTCCAAGAAAAAAGAAAAAACCCCTACAATTTCAGCTTGTAAGAAAACAAGGCATAGGAAACAGTTTATCTCTATCATGAAAAGAAAATATGTTTGATTAAAGTTCTGTATTACAGCATATTCATATTTCTATTCTGAAATCTCGGCATCCCTGCTCACACTGCTGCAACTGCAACATCCATAAGCTGAGGAAATGGATGAACCCATAGCTGCAGTTTTAAACTTGTATTATCTATCCTTGTTTTCTGTAGGCCCGACATTACTCCTGACAAGTGACATCATTAAACAGCGCCTGGGCTCTGCTGCTTTGGACAGGTACAACAGAGAACTGTAACTTCAGTCTGTTTAGGTTTGCTGTCACCCAAATTAAGCCATGCTGCATTCTGTTTATTTCAATTGTACAAAGTGGCTGTTATCATAAATTACTGGCTAGTAGAATGACCACATTAACCTTGACGTACATTGTGCTCATCCACGATTGAGAGGGCTAAGGTTGGTATGCTGCATTCTGTTTATTTCAATTGCGCAAGGTGGCGGTAATCATAAATTACTGGCCAGTAGAATGACTGCATTAACCTTGAAGTACATTGTGCTCATCCATGATTGAGAGGGCTGAGGATGGTTTGTTTTTTGTTTATTTCTAGTGTGCTATGAGGTTATCGTCAATAAATAACTGGCTAGAGGTTTGATTTCCTCTCTGGCTAGCTATTCATCATAATCACCACAAGGACAATAGAAATGAATGACTAAAAGTTCAGAGTTTTAAAAAATATATAAAAAATACATCCATGGCTTGCTCAGTGATGTGTGGCACATTGCGCACGCAGTGTACATGTGTCATGATTATTGTGATCGCTGGACAGTTATTTTTATGGGCACCTCCCACAGTAGATAGTGTATAAAAAATGCAGCATTATAAATTGGAGCCAAAATGCTGGAAAAAAAAAAAGACGGGAGATGGAGGGGAGAAAAAAACAATCGATCATGTTTGCCTTGGTTCAAATAGCCCAGTGTAAGTAGCACCGAACTAACTGTAAAAATGCAATACACATGGATTTGTGTCATAAATTTTAAATCAACCAATAATTACATCTGACAGAAGACAAGAGATTACCTCATAGTGCATGCAGTAAACTTGAATTTTGTTCCTTCCCTTGGTAGTGTCCATGAGTACCGTTTGTCCAGCTGGCTTGGCCAGCAGGAAGACATCCACCGCATCGTCCTTTATCAATCTGACTCGGGCCTTACTCCTTGGACGCAGCGCTGCATCCGCCAGGCTGATTGCATCATTATTGTGGGACTTGGCGAACAGGAGCCAAAAGTGGGAGAGGTCTGTTGTACATGTTTTTTTTTTTTTAATAATGTACATCAAGGATGCCCAAACTTTTACCAAAGATTGTCCAGATATGCTGAGGTGAAAATGTGTGGGGGGCCGACCATTCAACTTCGAGTTGCTTTAATTTTTCACGCCGTCCGTTCCCCGTCAACTTGTGGTAGTTTGCATGTTTTGTCTGATAGAGGCTCTTGATATTGAATGACTTGCCCTGGCATTGGATTTCTTGAACAGCTACAGTCTCTTGGCATATTAGACAGACCTTTATTTCATATTTCAATTCAAAAATATGTCCATTTCTACTTGAAAGCGATGGCCCGCTCTGGCAATTTTCCTTTTCTCCGCTACAGTCTCCGTTATAGGGCTGGAAAGAGTCACACAAAGATCACTTCTCGAAGGGTGTGTTCAGAAATTCAACAATAATTCAACACAACTCTGAGAAGGGTGTGCTTGGAGACGCAGATTGCGCTTTGAGAATTTTTCAGAACGCACCCTAGAGCATAACCATTGGTCTGCTGCAGTCTTCTGGTTAAAATCGAATAACTTTTTTGTACATGTATCTCTTCAACTGTGGTCAACAGTACTGATGGGCCACACATTATTAATCTTAATCCAGAGACTGCAGGCCAGTGGAAATTTGAAAACCGGCCATAATTGGCCCCTGGGCTGGACTTGACCGCTAGACATGATTGACCTTGTTTTTATCCTTAAATTGAAAAAAAAAACAACCTGCAGCTATTTACGCTACTGTATTATTCTTTGCAGTTGATGGTCTCTCGTCCCCCAGACAGAACTAAAAATTTAAATCTTATTCTGTTTTGACCTTTAACGCCAGACACTTCTCACATTTTAGTTTGATTATCCTCATTAAAAAAAAAAAAACGTTTTCACAGTACAAGACTTAAATAAGGTTTTCAATATGCCCTGTGAAGGTGACCTTTGGTTTTTTTTTTTTTGTCTCACTCTTCTAGCTTTTTAACTACATCATATCTATTAATAAAGTAACATACAAATAAATCATTAAATATTCTAATAAAATCATTTGAAATACCTGTAAAGTAAAACACAAATATGTAGGTTGGACATTGGATAGAAACCGGAACGGCTTGTGAATCTGCAAATAATTGACTTTCATTATGATTGCACGCACGCGCACACACACACGCACAGACATTATAGACCGCTTGGGACTTGATTGAAGGGTATTGTGTCCTATTTACATTTCGTCAAGTTATTGCTTACATGAATTTTGTTGTCAAGTCACGAATACTGTAGGAAGTGGCCGCGTCGACTATTTGTTTCCGTACACAACTATATATACTGTACTCACAAACGACAGCACAGATTTCAGTGAATTTGTGTGTCATATCACTGCAGTATCTCTGCAATATTGTAACTAGTGAAATCTGTTGATTGGTTGTAAAGGCAAGAAAATTATAACTATCAAAATGGGTCAGCGTTTGCCCATCCTAGTGGACCACACTTTCTAAGAATCACCCATATACACACCCATTCCGATGAAATTGGGATGTTAGACACAATTCAAAACAGAATAAAATGATTTGAAAATCTGAGAAAAATATCTATGGATACAAATCTATGTATTATTATTTTTTAATCACAGAAATTCTTCACAAAGTGGGGCTATACCACTTTTCCACAAAAAAAAAAAAGTCAATGAAGGAAAGTACTCCAGCAATGAATGAATTACATTGCATGATAATCTATTTTCACTGCTTGTCACCCTGTAGTTGGAGCAAATGTTGGAGAGTAGTGCTGTTAGAGCCCAGAAGCAACTAGTGTTGCTGCACAGGGAGGATGGGCCCCCACCCAAAGGGACTGCTGAGTGGCTGAACATGCGAAGCTGGATCTCCAGACACCATCACCTGTCCTGTCCTCGCAGAGTTTTCTCCAGGAGGAGTTTGCCTAAATTGGTACTTCAAGTTCACACCAACACTGGCACAAGGACTTAGCAATTAACTCTTCTGTTCACTGGACTACTTGACACTTTTCAAATTTATATTTTGAGAGAAATGGATTTGCGGCACTTCCAGTGCTTCATCTCTCAGTGTGAGCATGAATCGTTTCTGAGTGTTATCTCTTTGCTTTGTGACCAGAGAGAGCTGTATCAGCGTGTGTTTGAAAAGTGTCCAGATCGTCACTCGGACTTCTCCCGCCTGGCCAGGATTCTAACAGGAAATAGCATTGCTGTTGTGCTAGGTGGAGGAGGTGCTAGGTACTGTGCCTTTAAGATAATCCAATTGCAAACACTCCATTTATAACATAGCCAGAGTTCTGCCGACGTCAGTCTACACAAATGTAGACTGATTTTGGGCCCACAGGCGTGCAGCAGACTAACGTAGTTTCTCGTAGCCGGTTTTGAGTTGTCTTGACACGTCGTAGCCCATGTAGTGTGATGTACTCAATGATTGGTCGTGAGGCATCTGGGATATTTCAGGACCATGACGATGATTCTGGCATGTCAGAATCGTCACACAGAGATGAACAACCATCCACGCTCACACTCACACCTAGGGACAATTTTGAGTGTTCAATCAGCCTGCTAAGCATGGTTTTGGAATGTGGGAGGAAACCGGAGCACCCGGAGAAAACCCACGCAGGCTCCGGGAGAACATGCAAACTCCACACAGGGAGGCCTGAGCTGGATTTGAACTCGTTACCTCTGCACTGTGAGGTCGACGCACGAGCCACTGGACCACCGGGCTGCCTGCGCCTTTCAGTACAAGTCATACAAATCTGTTGTATAATTAACTTTTTTTTATAACAGTATATTTGGTGCCCTTAATCAAGAAGTTTTTTTTTATTTGGCATATGTTTTTTTGTGTATATCTTTAAACTGTTGCCTTTGTTTAGAGAGCTTCATGTGTTCGAGTTAAGACACTAAGTTGGAGCGGGAGCCTGGCCTGGGCGTGGGGCTGAATGTTGAGCACAATGGCGGATGGTTCTGTATCCATTGCGTCCAATTTGTTGCATTTTTATTGTCTGTGGTTACATTTTTGTCCAGATTTGTAATTTCTTCCAAACTTTTACTTAATTTAAGCTATCTGACAAATATATCATAGTCACACTTCGGAGGTGATCTGTGCCCTCCGTGATTATGCTTACCGGTACTTCCTATGTGGTGTCCTTTGCAGGGGTTGCTCCCAGGTTGGTATTATTCGGGCACTGAATGAGGCAGGGATCCCTGTGGACATTGTCGGTGGTACCTCCATCGGGTCCTTCATGGGAGCGCTGTATGCAGAGGAGAAAAGCAACAGTCGAATGAGGGTTAGGGCTCGTGAATGGGCTATGGTAAGTTCATGAGGAAACAATCAAATGTCTCAATCACAATTATGTTGTTTTTTTTTTTTTTGCTCATATACTACTGTTCAATGTAAATCATTTCATTTTTGCTGCATTTTCATTCTTTTTTTCAGGATATGACATCGCTCTTTAAGAAGATTGTGGATCTAACCTACCCTGTCACGTCTATGTTTTCTGGGGCTTCTTTTAACTCTGGCATTTGCTCTGTTTTTAAAGGCAAACAAATAGAGGTATGGTGACGTTTGGTGACAACATTTGTAACCTGCTAAAATACGGGATAATTTAACAAAAACAGCTTTGATCACTTGTCACCTTCCAGGACTTGTGGCTACCATACTTCAACATTACAACAGATATCACAGCTTCCTCCATGAGAGTTCACACTGATGGTCAGTCTAAATTTCTAATTACAACCCCACACCTCCTCCACTTGCTCCCCAAAAAATAAGTATGGCATGAAGTGACAATGTTGATGTTGCATGAACTGAAAATTTAAATCCTTGACTAATGGAATGCTTGAACTGCTTCCATTCATTTTCAATGTTTAAACTTTTCCTGGCAGGTTCACTGTGGCGTTATGTCCGTGCCAGCATGTCACTGTCTGGTTACCTCCCTCCTCTTTGTGATCCTAAAGATGGACACCTTCTGATGGATGGGGGTTACATCAACAATCTGCCTGGTAAGACCAATCAGAAATAGGATAACAACACCCTCAATTTAGTCCGATTAGTAAAAGGTTTCGCTTTTGGCGACACCAGCAGTTGCACCTGAATAACCTGGTTCCACCTGTCTGCTTGTAACCCGAGAACTCACCCACACAATTGTTGTCATATGATTTTCATTGTGTTGCTGCTGTTGCTGTTGAGCAACCTCCAACTGGGTCCCAAAGCGGCTCCTAAAGCCGCAGCGACCCGAGTACCTGCTCACCCAGTTGTCGGCTGTTGACTAGGAACTGTTCGTAGCCCGAAGGCACGCCCAACACCGCTTGGAGGTCGTTCCCGAGTTGGGCTGTTACTGCTGTCTGAATTACGTGGGTCCTTGGGTAGCTTCAGGCTGCTCCCATCTGTGTTTTTTTCCATGAGGCATGCGTTTGGGTTATTTTCACCCGACATTAGTGATAGAGCGTAACATTCAGTATTTTACGGGTGGAATTTTCCCAATGTTAGTAGTTGTGTGTTTTTGTTATTTTATTTATTTATTTTTATTTGTCGTGTGTTCTTTAAGTGCTTTAAAAAATGGAATCTAAACGGATAAGAGTGTCTAGGAACATGAGCAAAAAGGTCTCAGAAATAACACTTGTGACAGCGAGCAAGATCAATAATCTGACAAGATTATTGATACACGACTGTCTGTGTCTTATGTGTTGTGTTATTTTTGTTATTTTGACTTCAAGATGGCGCCGCGAGAGTGGCTGCCTTTCCAGCAGCTCCTATATTTTGTTCTTCTACTTCTTCCTTTCATAACTTTGCTGCTGTGAATTGGGAATTTCTCCATTGCGAGACTAATAAAGGTTTTCTTATCTTATCTTACCTTAGATACTTGGCAATTTAACAGTCCTTAAATACGGGGCAAGGCTTTGATTAATAACAAGGAACAGGTGCGCCTGCTGGAGGGAACCGCCCTTCAGTTCATCGGGAACAAAACAAACACAGGACATGACAACAAGGAACATTCTTTTTTTTTTTAATTATTATTGGGGGGGAGGTACAGGGTTCGATTCCGGCTCCGGCCTCCCTGTGTGGAGTTTGCATGTTATCCCCGGGCCTGCGTGAGTTTTCTGTGGGTACTCCGGTTTCCTCCCACATAACAAAAACATGCATGGCAGGCTGACTGAACACTCCAAATTGTCACTAGGCGTGAGTGTGAGCATGGATGGTTGTTCGTCTCTGTGTGCCCCGCGATTGGCTGGCCACCGGTTCAGGGTGTCCGCTTCCAACTGTCTGAAGACGGCTGGGTTAGCCTCTAGCACCCCCTGCAACCCTTGTGAGGAGAAGCGGATCGGAAAATGGATGGACGGACAGACGGATGGATGGATGGATTTTTATTGGTTAGCATCTTTTATTTTTTTTGATTTTAGCATCTAACAGTGCTAAAATGCAAGTAACTGTCCGTACCATTGAATGCTGACCAGTTATTTTGCAGATAAGCAAAATTGCCTGCTCATGCACTAGACTGCATTCTGTGTAGCTGCTCAAAATGCTGATTGTGCTGACCTTAACCCCTCCCAAAGAGAAGAAAACAATATCAAAAGAGAGCGTAAGACACGGGGTGGGGGGTTGGCGTAAGACTCCCTTGACAGATCTGTGAATGGTGTCTCTCCATGTTTTTTTTTCTTTCTCAAATCTCATTTTTTAATACTTGTTGTCTTGGTATCCCTGGACAAGACATTACCTTTTCTTTTATTATTGTTTCATGCCCTTCATTTTTTAGATTTGGCTTTTCTGTCCATCCCAAATCAATGATTTTCCAAAAGCATCCTTTGTCTTTTCTTTCTTTGCAGCTGACGTGGCTCGCTCGATGGGTGCCAAAGTTGTGATTGCTGTAGATGTTGGAAGCCGAAATGAAACCAACTTGACCAATTATGGTGATTCCCTGAATGGGTGGTGGCTTCTCTGGAAACGATTCAACCCTCTAGCTGAGAAAGTCAAGGTGTGTGAATCATTACCGGATTATAGTATTCAAATGACCTTCATAAGGGTACTTTGTTTGGTTTGTTTCAAATCCATTGAGGAGGTGTGTGGACGCAAAACAATATATTATATTCCATATGCTGTATTATCATTGGTTTTCAACCTTTTTCAATGACGTAACCCTGGTCAAATATTCACCAAGTACCTCTTAACCAACGGGAAGCATTTTTGCACAAAAAAAAACAAAAAACTGAGTGCTGTGCCATCAGTGTCTGTTTTTTTTTTTTTTTAAACTCCATTTGTAGTGGCTTCTATAGAACTATTTGAAGACGGAAAAAAAAGATGTACCAATGATAGAGAAAGACGAACTTGATTTTATCATGTTTCAAAGTTTAATTTCAGTACATGCTTAATTGACCTCGAACGCTATGTTCTCACAATTTGTACATAGTGGAGCACACAGAAAAAAGGGCCAACTTGAGCTGAAGGAAGCCTGGGCCTCAGTAACTGATAAGACAGGCAGGAAGGTTCAACTTCGGGAGGGCAGCATGACCAGATGTCCTCCAGTTTGTTACAGTGTCTCAATTCATGCGAAATCTACCCATTGTATTAACAAGGTAGCCATTGTTTGCACCGGAAGATGTTTTGGCCTCCAGGTGTCCACTGAGGGAGGGGCATTTCGGTGGGCGGGGCTGGGAAGCGCGACATGCAAATCAGGAGGAATGTTTTTCTGATATGTTTGTATTTTGCATATCCTGTGAATAAAAAGTGGTCAGCAGGGGTGCGAAGGTGGGGTTTCCATCTGAGAGGAAACACGACTTGTGTTGCCTTTGAGGAACTTCGCCCCGTTTATGATCAGCAAAAGACAATCTGTTCCTGAGTTGAGTCGAGTCTTTTCATTCAAAGTTCAAGATGTTCGGGGGAATTCCCTGGCAATAACCCGTAACTAAAAAATAAAGCAAGTATGAACTTAATCGCAAATAAATATTTGTGCACATCAAAATAGTAATCAATATAAAGTGCCTTCTTTTGGGATTGTAGTACAGATCTGTTCGCACAAAGTTTAAAATCAATCATTCACTTGATTTGAAACAAAATCAGAGACTGGTGGAAAAACAATCAGCTCATGAATTGAAAACAAGACTGACAACATTACCAACTGTCAACACTGAATATTGCCTTGTCATTGTGAACTTGGTTTTTAGTGAGACACTTGAGCTTGTGCTTCACTTCGTCATTCTTGGTGGCAGGGAGACAACTACTGTGACCAAGCTCTTTTGTTGCATGGATGCTACGTTACAAATATATTTTAAAATATCCCCTGAGGTGCCTTCTTGTATGCGAACTCCCATCTCAGAACCACAGCTCCATTCTCTCATATACTGCATACAATGATATTCACTCATCTCCTGACCCCTTCCTCCAGGTCCTTAATATGGCCGAGATCCAAACGCGGCTTGCTTATGTTTGTTGCGTCCGACAACTGGAGTTGGTTAAAGACAGTGAGTACTGTGAATACATCCGGCCTCCCATCGATCGCTATGGCACACTGGAGTTTGGCAAGTTTGATGAAATTGCTGTAAGTATTCTTGTCCTCCACTGCTCTTTCACAAATGGGCTGAAAATCACATATTGATCTTTTATTCCGTTACAGGAAGTTGGATACCAGCATGGGAAGACACTGTTTGATGTTTGGCGGCGGAGCAATGTGGTGGACAGCATGCTTAAAGACAGACATCAGGAGGAGTTCCATAAGACCAAAAGTAGTCATGTGAGCACAATTTGTGCGTGCGTGTGCGCGCGTGCATATGCAGTATGCGTACGTGGGTGTAATTTTGTGTGTTTGACTTCCTGTAATGCAATTTTGTTAATGAACTTGGTGTCATGCAAGTTTGCTGTGATACAAGATCCTGTTCTAATGGCTACCGCAATTAACACATTTTTGATATGAGGTGTGTCAGAAAAGTTACAGGACTGGAGTCACAAGATGCAGATCAAACACACTACATATACTGTAACTATAAGGTTCCCCCTACGATGTGAGTCACACAATCAATCAGAGAGATCCTGCTGCGTTTTCTTGCGTTCTGCGTTCTTCTTTCTGTCGATGCATGAAGAAGAGGTGAAAGTTGTGGTAGGACAAATGGTTGAGTGCTTCACCATCCAACAGTTCTTGGTTGAGAAGGACATTGCTGTTGTGTAGCAACTCCCTTAGACTCAATTGACCTGGCTCTCCGTAAATTTCTCCTCTTTGCAAAGCTTAATGGAGTCATCAAGAGACCTATTTTGAAGATGTGGACCACAGCAATCTCATCAGGAAGAATACTTCCAGAAGGGCATGGCAGAGAGAACTTCAGAGAGATATTACTTTGAAGGGGAAGACTTGTTTTGTCTGCTGGAATAGACTCCAGCTCACCTGCGGCAAAAAAATGAGCACCAATTGTATAAAAAAACAGATGAGTGGATGGGTTTAGATTGAGAAAGCGATGGTATAAGAACAGACGCTGATATGGTTTTTGTCTGCTAGGTGGTCACATGTCCAAATGCCTCCTTCACTGACTTGGCCGAGATCGTGTCACGGATCGAGCCTGTCAAAAATGCGTTGATTGAAGGTTTCCTTTTTAAATAATTTTTAAAACACATTTTGTAACCTTGTAAAAACACAATCTAAATGATCCACAAAACAATTTTTTTTCAGAGGAACTATCAGAAGACTACCAGACTGACTATGATGACGAGGCGGTAGAGAGCCCTCTGTCCGACTTTGAGACGTTCATGCCTGGCGGCGAATATACAGAGGGAGAGGAGACAGTCGATACCGCCGAAACGGTACGTCCAAACAAACAAGCCAAAGCTCCGGCAATGAAATTCCAATACCGTTTGTCGATTTGCACACAATTAGAATTTTCTTTCTCGGTGATTCCAAGTATGGCTTTAAACATATGATAATGATGATGATGTCAAACTTTATTAAAGAATGAAGTCTAATAAAGTAAATCACCTTGTGTCATTCAGAAGTAATTATTATCAAATGATGATTTTTATTTTGGGAGATCCAAGTTAATGTCCCATGTGATGCCGTGGGAATTATGTCAAGTTGAAGAGTGTGATATTGTCAAGGCCAAAATAGACCTTGCATCAGCATGTCCTTTTTTTCCCTTTTGCTGAAAGACATCCTCTGATTGTTATTGTGTAAAAGGGATTAGATATGTTTTGAGATGTTTCTGCTGCGTTTTCACAAAACCATAATATTTTGTCATGGTTCATCAATTTTAGGACCACTGAACTCGAGGGTAGTATTTCAAACCATTGTACTTACCGGTAAAGCAGGGATGACCAACCAGTCAGAGACTAAGAGCCAATATTTTTACTGTGTAACTGCAAAGAGCCACATCATACCGTTCCTCGCAAGTCGGAACAGGCCGAAAATGAACAAAAGCTCAAGACACAAACAAACAAATCTCTCCCCGCCCTCCCCATTTCCTCCTCCCACCTCTTGCGGTCGACTTGGGACCAGTTTGCTGGCTCCCGGTCGATTGCGATTTCGCTGACTAGTTTAGCGCTTAGCACCGTTGTTTGCGCATGAGCGGTGATGCAGTCATCTGATTGGTTGCCCTCTATGTCAATCAAGTAACGGGATTGATGATAGGCTGACGGAGTACGCTCTGTGTATTTAGCGCCTTTGTTTGAATGGCATCGCCACTGCCGAGGCGTTTTCGACGCTTGTCGTGTGAA